>JAJOOE010017513.1:0-19903 GCA_036250405.1 Solanum raphanifolium
AAAAAAAAATATGGAGATTTTTGAGTTGTATTTGTCGATAGAAGAAAGTACAGAAATGGTTGCTTCTAGAACTATGTCCAGTATTTTTATTAGTCACTCTTAAGACTTATGAAGAATCATATGATTCATTGTTGTAATCATTGTTGGGGTTGGAGGAAGGGAGATGGAAGAACTTGATTCTTCTATTCAGAGGGGTTAGAAAATCTGGAGTCCACTTTGTGCTAATGAGGAAGATGGAGGGTTCTAGAATTATGGAGAGAGTGTAATGTCAGGTTAAATTTACTGTTTTGCCCTTGGTCGTCCTCCTCTTCATCTTTCTATATAATAGAAATTAAAAAAAGGAAAAAGACATAAATTTACTTCCGAACTTATTTCGAAAAGTCAGTTACTCCCGTGACGTGTGGCACCACTCTCACAATGGGAGGTGTATCACATTTGCGTCACATCAATCCCATGTCACTGTCATATCAAATGTCATGTCAAATTTTGATTAAAATTCTCTATCTCATTCAATTGTTTCTTCTTCAATGAACATCGCCATGAAATCACTACTATTGCCGTCATATTAATACAAAATATATATATTTCACCACCTACAATCAAATCCATCATCAAAATCATACTACCATCATTATTCCCACAAAAATTATAAAGATCCACCACAAAATTTGATACCCATAAACAAACTCATCGCCAAAATTAGATCATCACCAACAAAAGGTACAAACCCACCATCAAATATCACTACCACCATTGTGAATATCGATTTTTTCTTCTCCACCACCTTCAATTCTCGCTTCTTTGTCACCCCTCACCAACAAATCCATCATTATATTTTATTTTTTAAACTTAATCATCAATTTTATCAACCACCAACAAATTAAAGCCAAAGAGAAAAATCAAATATAATGAAAATGATGAAATCGAATAAGTATCAAAATAGGATATGATGAGGGTGGGGGGAGAGGATTTTGGTGGAGGTATAGTGGGGTGATGAAAAAAAAATAAAGAAGATGATTGACTGTGAAGAAGAAGAGGCGTGGGGTGGGGGTAGGGTGGTAGTATAAAGAGGATTTCAATTATTTTTTTTATTTTATTTACTGTCAAACGCACTTTTCTTTTTTTAAAAAATAAATAAATTTGCCACGTCAGTTTTAGGTGGTAAAAAATTCATTTTTAAATAATAAAAGTGTGTAATAGATCGTCATAATAGTTTAAGCGTATAACTGACTTTTTGATACAAATTCAAAGGCGAATTTATGCCTTTTTCCTAAAAAAAATATAGTAGCTACTTATGCTAAAATGATGTTAAAACTAAAATTTGAAACTCACTTCTATTTGTTTTTCTTTCGAATGAATGAATTTATGTGTTAGTATATGATATGTGACATAATGTGAGTATCACACGTGATTGAGTTGTATTTTTGTTTTTTTCTTTGTTGAAAAAAATGTACCGATCCTTTATGATACTCTTACATTATATGGTATATCATGTGGTATCATAGTAGTAGGGATGATAATTGAGTGGGTTAGGATAAATTGAAGTGTGTCATAATGATTTAAGACAATAATCAGGTTAAGATCTAATTCAATTTAAATTTAATTAGGTCAAAATGAGTTGAGTCAAAATGGATTAGGTAACGTGTTATATAACGGGTTAAGACCCAACCCAATTTCTACTTAGCTTAATTGTTTTATTTGTTATTTCAAACTATTTTAGTACTTAATAATTGACTATATGTTACATATCAAATTGAAAAAAAATGTTTTTAAGAAATATTTTGACAAAATTTGTCATGAGCCAATTACATATTAATCTATTTTTTAATGGATTGAATTAAAATGAGTTGAGCTAATGAATGTGCAAGTCAATAACCAACCCAAATGTAACTGGCTTGGACGAGTTAAATTTGATTTTTCCACTCCTACCTAGAAGACTCGTAGGTGCTTTTTAATTTTTAAGGAATAAACAAGTTCTAGATAATATCATATAAATATCATAGATCATAATTTAAGGAGTGTTTTTCTTTTGAAAGAATTGGAAAAAAATTAAGAAGAAGAAAGAACTCTTGTATGTTTGAGGCCAAGCAAAAGAAGACTTGGGTTATTTCCTTCATGTTTGCCACTATTCTCTGTTTGGGTATTTTGCCCTGATTTTCTATCATAATTGAATTTTACGAAAATGTAAAGTCTCCAAATATGACTAGTTTTTTTTTCGTAGAAAAATGTTTATGAGGTTCATTCCTTCCGGTAACATTCATAATGTAGTTCTACGTAGGGGGAGAATATTCAGGGGTTATCACTTGTGTGAACCTCTTTGTATTTCGGATGAATTGGGTGAAGTATTCCTCTCTATATTTTGTACTCTCAAATGTATATACACTACATCAAAATGATCTTTAGCGGCAATTAATTAACGGCAATAGCTTAATTGCCACTAAAACTATATTTTTAGAGGCATTTAATTAGCACTCTTTGTAAATGTCCCTAAAACCTATAGCGACACTGGATTCAATGACATTTAACTAATGTCGGTAAAGGCTTTATCACTATTTGTTAATATGTATATTTATTGCCGCTAAAGGTTGTTTTTGTTATAGTGATAGTGGATAACTCATCTCTTATGTATATGTAGGTCGGTTGATGAAATCACACTAAATTTGTATCTTTTGGTATATTTCTTATGTGTCTTCTTATTCATGGTGTTTTAAAATTTGCTTTGTTAGCTCCCGTATGACACCTAATTATTTCGATTCTAACATTCTCAAATGATTTTTTTAAAAATATAACTGATTTTGCATTCAGAAGGGCGAAAAAAACGTAATGGAAAGATGACTATGTTTGAGCTGGTTATAAACCGAAAAAATGGATCATCTCCTTCCTTTGTTATTCTGTTCAGACAAAATCTTTTACTCAGTTTAGTTTATTATGACTAATGTACATGTTTTTATGCATTCATTTAAATTTGTTAAACCATGACAAGTCCTCTACCTCGAAACCATACAATTGTGTTGTCAACTCAAACTCGAGACTTTTAATAAATAGTGCAAATGTGCAATGATCCTATTCAGCCAACAAGTGTCGGTGGACGGTGATAAAAGTTGATAATTTGATTATGAACCTGAGAGAGTGTTATTCTTCACGGATAATAAAGCAAGTGCATCAATATTTTTGAAAAATTCGAGTAACATATGTTACACTTAAAAGAGCGCTCCTCTTGATTCTAGTTTAATTCCGCAAAATATGCCTCGTTACATTTACATTCCTTCATAAGTTTCTCCAAGCATAGCTTATTTCACTATAGCAAAAATAACTTTTAGCGGTAATAAATATAGACATTAATAAAGAGTGCTAAAGTTTTTACTGGCATTAGTTAAATTTCATTAGAACCAAAGTCGTTGAAGGCTTTAGAGACATATACAAAAAGTGCTAATTGACGCTAAAAATACATATTTAACGGTAATTAAACTATTGCCGTTAATTAATTGCCGCTAATGATCATGTTTGATGTAGTGTGTTGGAACAATAAATTGATTGAACACAAAAAGATTTAGCTAATACAATTTATTGAAATCAGTATGACTAATATATATGTTTATGTATGAGTTGAATTTCAAAGTGCTTTAATTCAGTCTACTTTCTGAGTTTAAAACTCTTTTGTTCTCTGTTTATGCATGAACGAGTCTTGTAGACTTAACCCTACTCTTGCATATTCAACCTAAGTACCTAACATAAAATTTGAATTCTACGTATTCTGCAGTCAGCATCAATAATTTTGGGCTCAAACCCCAATATCAAATGAAAAAACATAGAAACAACAAAAGAGTTGGGCCTGAAGAAGTTGGGGCTTAACAGGCCTGAATTTTTTTGAAATAAATAAGTACAACTTTTTATTTACTCATTATTATATAAAAAAAAATCACCCCACATATATATTTAAGGGTCAATATTACGAGTTTTAAATCTACTTTTAAAATATTATTGCTTATAATAGTATAATTACGGGTTATAACAAATCACTTTTTATTTATAAATCAATTTAATTTTACTTTATCAAATAATTAATCTTTTATAAATTTATTTTTATTATTAAATGATATAAATAAAGAATCTACCATAATTATCTCTTGCACATTTTTAGAGATTTTACCTTGATTCTTGTTCATTTGTTACTGTCACATTTATTAACATATCAGATTTAATTTATAAATTAATTAATTGTATTTTATTAATTAATTTATATAATGTTAATAGGTGAGAGAAAGAGAAAATTATGAGAGAATAAGTTTATAATTATCAATTACACATTTTAAGGGATTTCTTTTACCTTATCACATGCTATACACCCCACCCCACTTCCAAATACCCACGTTTTCTTTCCATCCACGCCGGTTTTTCTTTCTCTTCCAACTTCTCCGTTATTCTTCTTCTCCATTCAAACAAAAATTGTCGCTCAACTTGATCCTCTCAAAGTTGAATTTATCAATGATGTACATTAACAAGATCCAATATCAAAGTATGTATTCCTAAATTATTGTAATTTTTTCATAAAAATTAATTCACTTTCTTTTTTTAAATAATTTTTTTTCAATATTTTTTTAGCGATTGTGGCATGTACATATGTTTATTTGCTGAATGTATTAACAATGAAGTTTTTTATATGGGTCACATTGGCATTGATGTAAAATATCGTCAAATGTACGCCACAATCCTATGGCAGTATGGAAGAAGTGCGTACATTGATGGCACAATTAGTGAGAGTGAAGTAACTGGTATTGTTGCTAGCAAAATTGATGGACTGAGCATAGCAAAAGAACATGATCTGGATACTACCAATTATCCTACACCAAGACCAAAGAGATCAGTTGTTAGATAGATGATTGACTTAGTCTTTCATAATTTTAGGATGCTGTTTATTTTTTGCTTCAGTTTTTGGCAATAATATATACTATGCATTATTAAACAAATTTTATTGATTTTCGTTCATGATATTTGAAAATGAAGAGTATGTTTCATGATGAGTATATAAATATACATTGTTAGGCTTAATTAAACCCAGATGGATAAAAGTTGGCCACCAATTTAATACCAATTTCATGCAGTATTAGTCATAATTTTTCAATCAGCAGTAACCAGTTTTAGATTGAGATTTTAGTTTGAAAAAAAATTGAATAAACAAAGCAATAAGAATTAAATATCTTAAAATTCTATTTAGATACCAATTGTATACATTGTTACAATTAGGTTTTCGAAATGGATATCAATTGGATACAATGTTAATTAGTTTAGATTGACTTATTCAGTCGAAATTTTAATTATATGTTGTATTTTCAGCTGAATATCAATTAGATAGCAATTTGATAAAAATAGACTTAGTTTTCCTAGTTAGATATCAATTTGATACCCAATTGGACATAAATTTGATACTAATTAAATACCAATCGGATACAAATAGACTTAAATTTTCCAGTTGGATACCAGTTTAATACCAATTGAAAATATCAATTACATTTTATTTTTTTCCTTTTCAAGTGAGATATCTGTTGGATACCAAATGAACACTAATTGGATACAATATTAACTTGTTTTAGGATATCTAATTTGGTTGAATCTCAATTACATGTTGAATTTTTAATTTTTCCAATGGGATATCAATTAGATACCGAATGTATACCAATTGGATATAACATTAACTTGTTTTATGCTGACTAATTCAGTTGAAATCTCAATTACATATTGTTTTTTCAAATTTTTCAATGGGATATCAATTCGAAACCAAATGTATGTCAACTGGGTACAAAATTAACTAGTTTTAGGTTGACTAATTTAGTTGAAATCTCAATTATGTGTTTTTTCAAATTTTCCAATTGGATGTCAGTTAAATATCAAATGTATGGTAATTAAGTACAACATTAACTAGTTTTAGGTTGGCTAATTCGTTTGAAATCTTAATTCCATGTTTTTTTTCTAATTTTTCCAATGGAGTATGTACACAAATTGGATATAACATTAATTAGTTTTAGGTTTGCTAGTACACATAATTAATGTTATGAAATTATAATTCATTAACTTAAAAGACAAAATAAATCAAAAATCATGAGTTTGTCACAATAAAACAATCAAATCAAAATAAAAATAACTTATGTCTTTTTTTTTCCAGCAGGGTAATTTGAACATGCCTTCATGTTGTGTCCCTCTCGATGACATGTACCGCACGTAATATTAGACCTCTTGAACTTCACATCAACAAGCCATTTCCAACGTTCAAGTTGTGGTCATCCTACAGTTCTTTTTGAACCAGTCGACAATAATTTATGCTTCGACACTTTTTGAATTGAATATTTTTTTTGTTCCATCATAAATTATTTTGTCTGTATTACAGGATACAAAAGTACAAATAACTTTTATACGTATGTTATATCAATATAAGAATTTCATACCATTTTTATGCATACTTTTTATACCTATTTCATGTCAAAAGTAAACACTGATTCATATCGGATTCATGCAAAAAATAATACAAAATCATACAATTTACAACTAGCAATTATCTTTTATTAAATAAGCAATATACCATCATCTTACAATTAAGAACAATTTCAACCAATATAATGCCAAAAATAGAAATTGAAACATACCAGATTCGCGCCATAAATACTATAAATTTTCATACAAATTTGATCTTACTATTATACCAATTTCATACAAAATTTACGCCAATTTTTATACCAGAATCATACCGAAAAAAAATAATACTTCTAACAATTAATTGTCGTTTATTAGATAAATAGTATACGAAATTCATTTCAATATAATCCCAAAATCGAACCAACATGGTATAACCAGTATACCAATTTCAAAAAAAAAAAAATGTAATTTTTTTAACCAGAAACATACAAAAAAAATGACTGTTCATACAAAAATCTATACCAATTTCAAACAAATTTTATGTTATGTTCATACGCCATAATTAAAACTATTATACACAAACAAAATCTGAATAATTTTTTAAGTAACCAATATACACAATTCATTCAAATATAAGTCTTAAATTGTACAAAAAAGTAATAGGACCAGTATACCAATTAGAAAAAAATTCTATGTAATTTATTTTTTTACCAGAAATCATAAATTAAAACAGAAATTATAACAAAATCATTTGCATTTTCAAATAAATATTATGTAATCTAAAAAAAAAAGAGTGTTCATACAAAAAAGTCACAATTAAATTCTATTTTACACAACTAAAATCTGAAAACTTCCTTTCAGTATCATTGTTCTTAATTTTTTTTTTTAAACTTGAGTTGTATAACAATACAGATAAAATATCGCTAAGAACACCAACCTGAAGGATCTCATCTACTACCATGTTTTATTAATATTGATAAGAAGCTGTTCATTACAACACAAATGAAGATTATTGGATAAAAATCAACTCAAACTAGTTGTGACTAATGACAAATTACAGAAAAAATTGAGAGAGATAAACGTTTGAAAAAAAAAAATTTAATGGAATTTAACTGATTTGAGTAAAAAAAGGAAAACAAATATTTCCTTTTTTTATGGATCTCCTAATTTTATGTCACATATTAATTATCATTAATGAATTCAAAATTAATTACTACTAACATATCCGTAATTACTACTAAAAAAAGAAAATATGCCTTTTGAATTACTGTTAACTGATTGAGTAAAAAAAGAAAAACAAATATACATAATTTGTTTTGAATTTTCTAAATTTATGCAATTATTAATTATCCTTAATGTATTCAAATTAATTACTATAACTTTATCCATTTTTTACTTTTTAATAATTTTTAAAAATCGTTTTAACTATTATTTTAAAGCTTTTTTTTTTTATAAATTGTTACAACCTAAAATTTTTTATTGTTACAACTTGAAAGTATTATTATACTGTCATAACTTGAAAATATTAGTTTTATATATGTCATTTATAAAATTTAAAGGGAAAACAGTTTATATAAAAAAGTAAACTATTAATTCAAATCAAATGTTACAATCACAGTTTCAATTAATTCTAATCTGTAGCAAATACTTTGTCATTCACCTCTCTCCCCAGAAATCTCGTTCGCCACTCTTCTTGATCTCGTTCGCCACTCTTCTTGATCTCGTTCGCCTCTCTCACTTTATACAAACACAAATGTATAAACTGTGTTTGTGTTTGTATAAAACAAGAGAAAACTGTATATACAAATATAAGTATATATATTTTCGTCATATACACTTATAATTATACAAATACAGATCTTCTCCTACCAGTTCTCTTTTGTCTTTCTCTCTTTATACAAACACAAATTATACAAATTACAATGTATAATTTGTGTTTGTATAAAGCTACAACTTACAACTGTATACAAAAATACAGTTACATATACATATACATATCTATATTTAAATACATATAATACACATATACATAGACGACTAAAAATCACAACAAACATGTACTTATACAACTTACAACCAAGTCAGTTTCTTATTTGTATACAGATTCCAAATATATACTTATACAATTGATTTTTATGAATAAGTATACCGAAATATACATATTAATAGTCATAGCAAACATAAAATTTGCTATGGAGCGCAATTATGCAAACTATAGCTATAACATACCAATATGATTTTTATGTTTGCTAAACCTAAAATTTACTCAATAAAAATAGGCCAAAATTAGCGCTAAATGTACCAGCAACAAAAATTGTTCTCAACAAAATGGGCATATGTATATGTAATTAGTTTATATAATAAATTCATATTATATAAATAATTTAATAGTGTGTACTTGCTTATAGATGATGTATATAACTATATATCAGAGATGTATATATATCTATATACATTGTAGATACAATAAAGTATAAATTGCAAATTATTTTTTTTCCAAATCAAATCTATCTGAACAATTTCAAAATTTAGATATGAGCTCCTCGAAATATTTTGAGTCTTTTGATTTATTATTCACGCAAAATGATTCACTTTTACAGCATGTCGATTTTAAAATTTGAGCTTTGAACATGTAAGAAGAAGGAGGAGGAAAACAACGAAGAAATAAGGAAGATTAAGAAAGAAGAATTAAAGAATACATTAACGACGGGAAGAAGAAAATCAAAGAAGACGAACAAGAAAGTGCGAAATGTACTTCACTTGCAATTGAAAAGTCAAATGATAATTGAGCTATTTTGAAAAAGGATTATTGCCGAAGGATCATTTAGCTTAATCATCCCTTTTTAGAATTGAACGAATTGAGTTTTAATCCACTTTTTAGCTGCATGTTTCAGTCCAAATAACTTTTGGATGGAGTTGATAAATTGCTCATTTATTACACAACCCATATTACTGGAAATGAGAAGTATTTCTTAGATGGAAAAGTTAAACAAATTGTTTATTGAGTCAATTTTTTTTTACACAATATAACCCAAGTATTGTTTATTATACAAAATGGTTATCCGTTCCTCTTTATTATACAAATTATATTAGTACCCAAGTAATGTTTATTATACATTTGGTCATTCCTTACCCATTTTGACGATGGGTTCATGTTTCCACCTTCCTCTCAATTTACAAATAATTCTAGCTTTAATTGTAGGTACTAATAAATTGATGAAATAGATTTATTTTGTTTTAAATTTTTATCTATCGTAAATGTAAATTATTTTGAGAAAGATGAACTTTTGAAGTGTACAAAAATTGTATAAACAATACACATGGATATATAAGAAGGGATTCTTATGTAAATATATCATGACCAAAATAGTACTCTATTTAATTAAAAGACTGTAGGGAGTCGTTTGGTGTGATGGATAAGATAAATTAATTATGGGATAACTTTTTAGTGTCCTTTAATTCATTGTTTGGTTGCAAAGGTAGGGATAACTTATCTAGGGATTAATAATTAGTCCTGGGACAAGTTATCCCTCACTGGGGGTGGTATAGTAATCCCAGGATAAGTTAATTATCCTGGGATAAAATGTGTAAATTAACAAAAATACCCCCCTTAAACTCTCCTTTATACACCACTTTTACATTCATACATATTAACATAATTTTTAACAACATAATAACATTCACAACCTTAATTATTCGTTGTTTTTATGATAAATATATTTTTCTATTAAAAATTTACATTTTATAGATACAATTTTTATTTATGAATATATTATAAGTTGAATTTATTTGTGTCATTATTATGTTTATTTATATTTTGATTTCTCTTAAAATGTCACTCCACTACTAAATTACATATTTTCCATTAAATAGTTTATTACTCACTTAATAATTATATTTTATCGATAATTAAAATGTATCAACTTTAATAATAAATTTTATTTTACTTTAATAAACTTAAAATGAAAGTTTTATTTTTAAGCTAAATAAGATGAAAGATTTATTTTTAAACTAAATAAGATGAAAGTTTTATTTTTAAGCTAAATAAGATCAAAATCTTATTTTTAAGCTAAATAAGATGAACATTTTATTTTTAAGCTAGATAAGATGAAAGTTTAATTTTTAAGTTAAATAAGATGAACGTTTAAATTTTAAAACATCGGCACAATCATGGAAATGCACACACAAAAATATTTAAGCAAAATAAGATGGAAATTTTATTTTTAAGAATGAATAACTAAAGCTTGCAAAGAAAATGAAAAAAAAAAATAATAAGGTGAAAGTATTTTTGTAAACAAACAACTTATTCTCAAAAATTATACAATGAATATTAGTTTGAATATGACAAACCAAGCAAACAATAAAAACTAATCCCACATAACTTATCACAGTATAACTTACTCCAACATAAGCATAACTAGTATTCAAACCAAACGACCTCTTGGTGTATATACTATTTCAACATTGCATAAATAAATAAATACCTACATATGTATTTAGTGCATGTATTAAATAAATAAAAATCATTAAAAATAGCATTATATTCCGTAGTAACTTCTTTTAAAATAGGATTATTCTATTTCTGAAAAAAAATTAAAATATTTTTAAATTATACAATACTGAACAATAATATTTTCATTTAATAAGGTGACATAAAATCGCACTAAAATTAGATATTACACAAATATTATATTTAAACTAACCAGCCATAAACAGGCTGTTAGCATTTATTGAAACAAAACAATTAATGTACTGCCCTGTTTAGTTAACATTTATTTTCATGATAGAACTAAGTCCACCATCGATAGCTAAATTATGAGCACTAATGTAAGCCGATTCATCCGACGCCAAGAAAAGCGCAGCTTCTGCTATATGCATTGTGGTTAGAGAAACACCTTTCAAGTTTGCATTTCCACGTATTTTAGCTTCCATAGCGGCGGCATCAGCGCCAAACGATTTGCACACCATCGGCGTGGCTACGCCGAAAGGCGATACACAATTCACTCTAATTCCATGTTGCCCCAGCTCACGCGCCGCAGCTTTCACCACACCAAGGACGGCGTGCTTCGATGCGATGTACGCCAACGAAGCTGCACCAGCTAGAATTGACTCTACGCTAGCCGTACATATTATGGAGCCGCGGATTTTTTTAGCTACCATTACTTTAGCCGCGTGCTTCACGGCTAACGCGGCTCCCCGCGTGTTTACAGCCATTGTCCTGTCAAATACCGCCATATCCATTTCGAGTAAGCTCCCGGAGGAGCCGAGGATGCCGGCGTTACTGAACATGATGTCGAGTGTACCGTATTTTTGGACAGCGAAGGCGACAGTTTCATCTACTTGTTTCTCATCGGTTACATCACAGCGTCGGTAGCAGACGTTATCTGATCCGATAGAGGAGACGACTTGGACAGCAAGTTCATCCTGAATGTCGGCAATGACGACGTGGGCCCCATGTTCAACGAACAATCTCGCAGTTGCTTCACCAATGCCACTAGCACCACCTGTTATTACAGCTACTTTACCCTCTAACCTGATGCCACAAAAAAAGAACAAACATATTTTACGATGAAAAAATTCAAAAGTCTTATTTGCTTTCCAAATGAAATATAACTGAAACTGAATATAGGAATTACCTGAGCTTATTTGCCATTGGAAAATGAGCAATTTTCTTGCTGCAGCGCCGGATAACTTGATATTGTTTTTAGGTTTCCTTCTCTCTTCTGACATTTTTTCGCTCGTGGATCTACATATATATATAATACTACTTCATCTGGTCTATGTTTACTTTCTTTGTCATCAACATATTAAGCACTCTTTACATTTATTAACTACGGATGAAGGTAAAAATTAATAATTAATTAGTCTTTCGATTTAAATTTACTTGTCTTAATTTGACTTAACAGTAGTTCAAGAAAATAAAGAAATTTTTGAATTTTGTGATGTTTTATTAAAGATATATGTTTAATATACTAAAATATCTTTTAAATACTAATCTACTAATTTTAAAGATGCCAAGTGGAATGTACAGTACAAATCAAAAAGTTGCCAAATTAGGAAAGAGTTACTCCCTCTGTTCCATTTTATATAACCTGTTTTCTTTTTCAATCAATCTAAAAAATAATGACATATTTTTATATTAAGTAACAATTTAATTTTAAAATATTTATTTTACTTTTAATGAAATGATTTATAGTCACACAAATTTATATCATTCATTTCAGACCACAAGTTTTTAAAAGTCTTCCTTCCTTTCTTAAACTCCGTGTCGGATCAAACTACCTCACATAAAATGGGACGGAGGGAGTATTATTTTTTTAAACAGACTAAAAACAAAAGTAATATGAATTAGAACAATTCGATTTCTAAATAAATATTATGGATCATTTATTTTTAATAAGCACGATAATTAAAATGGAGCGGAAGGAATGTCAAGCAACTAGCATAATTTAATATGAGGGTCAAATATATAAATTGAATGCTTCTTCTTTTGTGGGTAAGGTTTCCTTGGGTTGACTGCACCTTGAGCTACGCAAAGAATATTGGGACAAAGCGGCAATCCACTTATAATTGTTGGCAAATCTGAGACCCTCAAAACTTGAAAGAGGCATGAAATACGCATTGTTAGGAGTAACTATTTTCTTCAATCACAATTCATACACACGATCTTGTGTAGTGGCATTTTATGAATTTTGTCCTATTATATGTGGCACCGCTTTTTTTTTAATTCGTTTTTACTATCTTTAGAAATATTTTAATTTTAAAATTCTTTTTTTACTAATTTACGACCACTGAAATATTGAATGATTATTCCGACCACAAATTTTAAAAGTCTTATATTTTTTCTTAAACTTCATGTTAAATCAAATAGTGTCACATATTATATTAAATTTATACAGGATACAGAGATGTACATTTAATAGGCGTTATGAAAGTATGCGCATTTGAATATATTTAGGACAGGTACTGTATACACAACATTTATATTAATATATGATCAATAGTCTCATTAAATCTCAATGCCAAATTATTGACCAAATTCAGAGGATCATACAACTTCTTACTCAAGGAAAGATTCCATGTGCAATATTATGTTATATAAAAATGACATTTGAAGTTGCTTAAAAGTGGCATAGAATGAGCGCTAGCTATTTGTTTTCTTAAATTGATGAGAAAAATTACTATAATTATTATAAGTATTGCATAATTGCAATAGTAACCAAATTGGATTAAAAATGTCCTCAATAAATTAAATTGAACCTTTCAAGGTAATGGTATCTCAAGGTATTAAGGCTCAAATCCATCCTAGCCTTGTTCATTAGATCCAAAGAAAATTAACTAATATTAGTAAGATTTTAACACTCTATATTAATATTCATATTTATTGCCGTTAAGAAACTGATTTTGGTTTATTGAATTAGCCCCCCTTTTCACGTGGGAATTATCCTATATGATGTATGTTAGGTATCTAACTTAGATCTCACCAATTGCTGAGCACCAGCTTTATGGCGCTGCACTGTATTTTGCCATAGGAGGTAATTAAGGCCTATGTCCTCCCTTTTCGCGTGGGAATCATCCTACATATTTCTCTGTGTAGGTTCATTTTCCAAACAAGTTTATTGTGCGCATTCTGATTAATTCTACGAGATGCTTGTCTTCTAGCTTTCACCAGCAACAAGTATCAAGCAACTCTGTCGATCAAGTTTAGCACATAGATAAGGAGAAATTACCTAGTATTTTGTCTCAGTTAGAATTAAAACTTGAGAATTCATGATTCTCAATTCAATTCATTGATCACTAATTAGTTACACTTCTGAATTATACACATACTTGGTCCAATTAAATAACGATAGAGACAAAATTGAATCAAACTATTAATGAATGATAAAGAAAGGTGCCGGACTAAATTCGTAGATTTAATAATTAATGAGTTAGAAATTTTGAACTCTTTCCCTTCATTATTAAACCAGAGGGGTTCGTTTAGGCCGCCTACTCACACACACAAACATATATGTAGATTTAAAAATTGGAGTAATGACAATTTTGGGATACAAAGTTCATTCTGTAAAAAGACTTACTTTTTTTACGAAATAAAAAAGTGAACTGTAGATATACTGATATTTTGTTCTCAGGAATAAAAAATGGATAATGGTAGTAGGAGGCTACGGGAGGCAGACATTCCAAAGGTTATGGAGTGAGAATATTAATTATTCAAAATTTGGAGAAGTGTTTGATTTCTATAAAGTAAAATTAGAGAAGGAAAATAATATTTTCGGTCCAACTTTGCTTTAATAATCAAACACATGTCCGACTTTGAGGAATTGTTGGGAAAAAAAAATTAAAATATCAAGTTTCAAATAAATACGAGGAGATGATTAGAATTGAAAAACGGGATATGACGAACCTTGAATTTATATAAAAGGATTTGGAGGTTGCGAATTAAAGTAGAATGTTAGTTGATAGCTAGATGTTTTCTCACTTTCTTACCGGATAAGATAAGTGGTTGTATTTCTACCTACTCACTTACCAATAGTATTAGCTTTATTCTTGCAGTTTTTTGTTCGTTGTTTGCAATTACTATTTGTGTATTACTTTCTTGTGCTAGGGATCACGCTAGTTTGTTGTTGTTACTAATTTTTTGTTTTGTATGCTATGTTCTGTTTTTCGTAGAGCTTTATTTCATTATTGTTATTACTCTCATTTATGTATTCTCTTTTTATAACTGCTTTGAGATGTTTTACTTAAATTGAAAGTCTATCAAAAATAGTCTCTATCTCTACGAGGTAAGGTAAAACTACTTACGTTCTACCCTCCATTTTTTCCACCCCTCCGTTCAAATCAGGATCAATAATATTCACATCTACCCTTAAGCATGACTCATCTATACTCTACCATCCACAAATCCCATTTTGTGAAATTATACGAAGTATTATTATTGTTATTGTTGGGCGTATGTATTAGTCAAGGCCCGAGCAGGAAGGACAAATGAAGGTTCATTTTATGAAACTATATAATGTGTGATTGATGAAAATCTGTCCTGATCTGCCGGTAGCAGTCATTTCATATGAATTTTGTTTCTTTAATATTTTAATTTGTGTATATGGATTTTGGATTGATTCGGGTCGGGTCGGATAGGATCAAAGCTTTTTAATTGATTTATATTATAATATTAAGAATAAAAAAAGTAAATAACTATTAATTAATTGGGTAATTTTTTTGAGATAATTATCATTCGTTGAGTGAATTTTTGAAATAAAAACTATTAATTGAATAATCATTTGAGAAATTAACTCGAAGAAGAACCGAGACCTATATGCATTCAACCTGTAGTGCAACTTTACAAAATAATGGAATATTGTAATGCATTACTTTAGTTTTTTTTAATTGATTTCTCTTATACCGGTTCTTGTCTTAAAGTGTACTAATTAGAAGCACATGCATATACCTAATAACTTGTCACTACATATAATATAACTTGGTACAATAAATTGTGTTATGGGTTGGCACAATTTGAATATTAAACTCATTTGGGTGTATGAATAAATCAGTGTACACGACATGAGTATTAATTAACAAGTCCACTCAACGAAATATCAAATTGCTTTAACATATATACATGTCGTAGATTAATTATATTAAATTTCAATTTATTTATTTTTAATAAGATGGTGAATGCACATTATGTTTGAATCACAGACTACAAAACGTAGTTGTCAGTTCGTGCATTTAGTATTAGAAAAAATGGTAGTGGCAAAGTCAATCAATTCTTAAATACGTTAAAAAGAGAGAATGATTTGTCATAAAAAATACTCCTTTAATATATTATGTAACTCTTTATTGTACAATTATATAATAAAGGTTCAGCCGAACTTACTGACTTTTATTCAAATAGTGTAGTTGCATTAAAAAGTTCATTGAATATGTATAAATATTAAGTTTAAAATCCAGTTAATAGCACTTGAAGTTAAAATTCTGATTTCGATAGGTTGCTTCATGTTTACTCCACATAGAAGAAGTAGTCCTTATAAAGTGATTCAATTTTTTGTACAACAAGACCTAATAAACAAGTCCATACTTTTGCCTATCAGCACACTTTCATAGAATGAACTGGTGGCTGTCAAGATCTATCAATAATGCACTGCAGGTAAGAAAAAATTGACCAGATAATATCACAAAAGAATTCTGTTTTTTTTTCCAAATTTTTGTATCTAATTTTTCATCTGCTTTTATAAATCTGTTAATATTTTCAATTTTAAATCGAACATTTACATGTGTGTCAAAAACTTATGATTCGCAGAAAAATGTTGAGTATCGCGGAACACATGAAATAAGCTACCAAAATGTTGGCCTTATTATTGGAGTCACTGGTGTAGTTGGCAACAGTTTGGCTGGAACACTCTCATCCACTGACACCCCAGGCGGTCCGTGGAAGGTCTATGGTGTGTCAAGACGGGGGACGCCAGTCTGTAGCATTGCTAAAGTCACATACATTCAATGCGATGTCTCTAAAGCAACTGATGTACAAGCCAAATTATCGACCCTAAAAGATGTGACACACATCTTTTGGGTGACTTTGGCTTTTGACCTTTCAACAGCTAAAAGTTGTGAAATCAATGGAGCAATGTTTCGCAATGTCCTCACTTGTGTCATACCAAATGCACCTAATTTACGCCACATCTGTCTCCAGACGGGCGGGATGCATTATATGGGAATTCACAAATCAATTGATGGGGAACTTCATGTTACTTCTCATGATCCGCCTTTCAACGAAGACATGAAAAGATTGGAAAACATTCACAACTTTTATTACACGTTAGAAGATGTACTGTTCGATGAAGTATCTAGAAAACCAAGCCTAACATGGTCCGTCCATAGGCCTGATTTAATTTTCGGTTTTTCACCTTATAGCTCGTTGAACATTATTGGAACACTTTGCGTATACGCAACAATATGCAAATTCATATGCATTCCGATGAAATTTCCAGGGACAGAAGCCGTTTGGGATAGTTTTTCGAATGCATCAGATGCTAATTTGGTGGCAGAGCATCAAATTTGGGCAGCAATGTGTCCGCAGGGGAAAAACAGAGCATTCAACATTACCAACGGCGATGTGTTCAAATGGAAGCATTTGTGGAAGGTGTTGGCTGAAGAAATTGGAGTTGAATATGTGGAATTCGACGCGACGGAGAAGATTATTTCATTGTCTGAGATGATGAAGGACAAGGGGACTGTGTGGGATAAGATTGTGAGAGACAATAAGTTGATTCCGACAAAGTTAGAAGAGGTTGGGTTGTGGGATTTTGCAGATATGTTACTAGGTGGAGGGACTTGTAGGTTGAGCAGTATAAATCGTAGTAAAGAGAATGGTTTCATTGGCTTTAGGAATTCCATCAATTCCTTCATTTTCTGGATACACAAGGCAAAACATAATAGATTAATACCATGAACTTTGTATAAATTTCTAATAAAATAAATTATTATTATTATTATTATTATGTTGTAACAATCGAACAAATATAAAGAAGTATAATATTTTATTGAATGATTACTTATGTAAAAGAAGAAAAAAAAAGTGCAGCAGCTCTTCAGGGTATCTTCCTTGCCATGGAATCAAACATCCATTTACTTATGAGTTTTAACTTTTAATATAATTACAAGATCGGGTGAGATATCCCTGGAACCCCACCCATTATTGTAGATCTGCTCCTGATAATATAGCATGTCACTTACCTTTAATAACATAGTATGTTACTTGCCTTATTTCTCGATTACTAGCTCACAATTCAATAAACAATTAGTTGAAGTGATCTTTTAAATAATATGATAAGTGTATATTATTAAATTCCTAATATTAAGGTTATCTTAGTTTGTGCTAAACGTAGTAGGTACATACTTTGGTTTTGGCGGATATTTAAACTACGTTCTAGGTTTCCTTGATAAAAAAGAAAATGAAATACTGGCCGAAACAACTTGAAAAAACGAAATTAAAGTGTAGGTGTCACATTTCTCAACCAATCCTCTCACATGGCTAGCTAGCTAGGCTTAATATCTCTCTTACGTATTGTTCAAATGTTGCGGCACCATTAATTAGGATTAAAAAAAAAAATTAGGACCGAACTAAAATAGCCCTCATATACTACTATATTAATTACTAGATACAACAAATTTCCACTTTGATACAATATTTCAATATGTAATATTTGACATTTTGATATAATTGATTTGGCAAATCGTAAAAGAGGGTAGATCTAGGTTTCCTTGATAAAAAAGAAAATGAAATACTAGCCAAAACAACTTGAAAAAATGAAATTAAAGTGTAGGTGTCACATTTCTCAACCTAGCTAGCTAGGCTTAATATCTCTCTTACGCATTGTTCAAATGTTGCGGCACCATTAATTAGGATTAAAAAAAAAATTAGGACCGAACTAAAATAGCCCTCATAAACTACTATATTAATTACTAGATACAACAAATTTCCACTTTGATACAATATTTCAATATGTAATATTTGACATTTTGATATAATTGATTTGGCAAATAGTAAAAAGTCTTTAAGACAACGCTTTGCCTAATCTAAGGGAAATAATTGAGCAGCACAAACATTTAAGAGCTCAAGGTCTAAAAGTTGGTTCATCGTGTCGTACAATAAATAAATAAATAAATAGGAGGACCAAACCAAAAAAGCATCTATGAAATCGAACTACCAATTGTCTGCCGACTATATATATTATACATATATTATATAATATCTTTCGACTACATTTCATTTAATCAGAGGATGGGCGACTATTTAAAATAATTCTTATCCTAAAAATATGATTCCATATTTAAATTATAATCCAACAACATCAAGTCCCTTGAGAGATGTTGTTAAGCTCTCTATACAAATGGGAACATTTTAGTCCCCCGGTTTGTTCATATATACCTCTATTCTAACTCTTTCCATAATTCTTCCGCAGTTCGAGAATAGATCATCCTTTCTACTATATTCTGGTATGGGATAAGAAGCAAAAACTTGTCGGTAAACTTTTGTGTAAGTTATGATAATAGTCAGTATTTCACCCATAAATTCTAATGAGTCGCGTATTTCAATCAGATCCTAACGATTCGTTAGGATTTGGATGTTAAGGCAAGACTTGCCCAATTTCAAATAAGAAATCATGACGACTCGTCAAGATTGTGCTCCCAATTATAGAGAAAAAATTAGTTTAGCATTTTTTAAAACGAAGGCAAAATTTAAATGATGGCATGAGCCCCAAAGGAAAAAGGATAGTTGCAGGTCAAAGCTTGAAATAAGGAGATATTATTTGTGTTATTAAAGTTATGGATTGGACTTGAAAGTCTATCTCTGAAATGGACATGAGGATATTGCAAAATCCATAATGTTGAATAAATTAATGTTTGGGCTTTGACATTTCCCATTTCAAAATAGAGCCAAGGAATAAAGAACAAATGTAAATTAATTATATGTCATGTCATTGATGTGTGGATTATT
>JAJOOE010017514.1:0-25750 GCA_036250405.1 Solanum raphanifolium
TTTTTAATTCCTTATGGTTTTGGTGTCTATGCGATGAATGAATGCTAAGAGGCTTGTATTAGACCTCTTCGAGGTCGAGTACGCCGGTTACGACTAGGAGGTGCTCCCGGGTTGTGACAGTATGTCTACTTTGTAGTTTTGTTGATGCAATGCATGGTAGGAAATATTTAGGGAGACATATGCAATTACATCATGTTGATAATCTCATCCAATGGACTTGTTATTGTGACTTGTGGTTTTCAAGTGGCATTGTTTATTATTAATGATTGTTTGTGATTGTTGGTTGGCTCAGGTACCATTCTGATACACTAACTATGGATGACTTTGGTACCATGACAGTAGACTAACTATGTATGTCTAGGGTACCACACATGTACACTAATAATTTGGGTTTGGATTCCATGAAAGAACCAGGTATGTGATTATGGTTCCATAAGTGAACTAGACATTTGCATTATGATCATGTGGGACATGCATCCATGTACTGTTATTTTATGACATGTGACAGAGAGTCCATGCGGTTGATAATTGTTGTTTTGTGTTGTAACGACCTTTTTTCGTCATTATGAAAAAGCCAATGGGGAAGGAATTTGGGCCAGAAAAACTTCTGAGTAGTAACTAGGAAATTTTTAGCTTAGGCCAGACTTGGACGAAATTTGAGTCAGGTGGGGTCTAGGGAAATCCGGTAATGGATGAGGGATTTAATTATGAGTTTGATCACGTGAGTGGATAGTCAATACATTAAGAAACTTATACGACTTTACGGAATCAAATTTGGGCGAGTAGCACTCCCGAAACTAATCTTGGCATGAAAAGGTAGTTTTAGAACATTCATGTTTGAAGGTGTCTTGTGAAATGGGAGCTTGGAACTTAAATTCTGAGGTTCTGTCTCCGTACAAGCCGCTGGGGCGGGATTAATTTTGCCAGGACGACACTGTTATGACGGGATAAGGCCTGTCGTGGCGGGCCAGTCGCGACTTAAATTGGGGAAAAACCCCAAAATCGTTATTTTCTCTAAACTTCGTTCTTAAGAGATAAGGGATGACCCATGACAGTTTCTTATCAGATTCCCACGATTTCTCTCGCTAAAGGTAAGTTAATTACTCCCCTAATTCGTATTTCGATTCTTAGAATTTAGAATCCTTGTAAATTATCGTTGGGGGAGGGTTTTGGCCTGAAGTTGATGGTGGAAAAAGCCCTAGTTTATTGGGATCATGGGTTTGGCATTAGGTTAATATTGTTGCTATAATCTAGGTAAAATTAGGCCTTGTTTATTGATTCTTGCGTTAATTACTTATCTTTAGACCAAGATCAAACTGAAAGACTTCGGAAAGGGAAGACTCAAGTGTCTTAGGAGTATTCAGGCTTGGTTTCGAGGTAGGTGATGGTTCGACTTCCTGTTGTGTGATATATGCGTGTTAATTGCTCCATTGTATGCATACATGTATGTGAATTGGGAAACATGAATCGAATCTAGTGAAATAATTATGTGTGAACAATTACATATCATGAACATGTTACTTGACTGTGTGACTATGTGCACTATTCATTATGGGTGTGATTGTGACTGCGGTTGTGCTCACTGGATTGGGTGTCACATTTCGACACATATATTGGATCGGGTGTCACGTTCCGACACACTAACAATTTAGGTGTGGGTTTCATGAGAGAACCACTTGCGATTGTTACATTTATATTTACTTGTCATGGTTATTGGGAAATTGTATGTTACTCCTAAAATGATGATTGAATTATGCATTATGTATATGTGTTTACTGTGTTGTAATGACTTGTTTATATTGCGCTTACTAGAGTAGCCACATGATCCTACCAGTACACCGTTGTTTGTGTATTGATACTGCACTTGCTCTTTCTTTGTTGAGTACATGACATCTTCAAGCGGCTACTGACAGACCACAACTAGGAGATCTTTGACCGAGACCAGATTCAAGGGTGGACCAGTTCTTTCAGGCTACCATAGATCCTTCCTTAGTTTAGTCCATTCTTTTCGAATTCAAACTATATGTATATACTTTGTTTATGCTTACTTTTCGGGGTTGCACCCCTATTTTATTAAAAAAAGGGGAAATGACGTTGATTTAAGAGTCGCCACTTAATTTTTAAAGAAAAATTAAGAAAACTAATTTTTTTCCAAAAGATTAAAATAGAAAATCTAATGATAATATTAAAGAGGGTTCGGGGTTCATATTAACATTTCGGGAAGTATTTGAAAGCACCCAAAATGCCCGCTAACATGTGGTTATCCGGTAATTAACTATTTGACTGATTGTTTTAAAATATGAAGCATGCTTGACAAATTAAGCATTAAACAACTTTAAAATTTTAAAGTTATCTTAAGTGGAAAAGGGAAATATTAAAAATATTACTTAAATAAACTATTTGCAAATATTCTAGAATCAAGTAGAAAGAGTGTTACTTAATTTTGGAAAAATTAATTCGGAATGGCTATTCTTGGGGAAATTGAATTGTGACAACCTTAAAACTAATTAAAAAGATAAGTATGCAAATAATGATAAATGAGCAAATATAAGACTTGGTAAATAAAAAAAATGGGGTCAAGTCTGGTTTTCTGTTTGCATGTGCTAGCACTTGGGCCTAATTTCTGTTTTGGACTTTTGGCCCAATTCTTTCACCAGTCCTAAAACTAAAAATTTGTCGAAATATATGGGGGCTTTCGGCCCAGTTAACCTGTCCTAAACTAACAATAAGGCTGCCAAAAAAATTGATGGGCCTTCGGCCCAATTTCCCTGTCCTAAAACTATCAAAACTTTACACAAATATATGGGCTTTTAGCCCAATTACATCAAAAGAACAAACTGTTGGAATTTGGGGCTTCTTGGCCCATTCTAGATTTGTATACACAGTGTATATAGTCACTGTATACCATGTATATCACTGTATCTGCTGTATATTCCATGTATCATTGTATATACTGTAGTGTATACCAGTGTATATCGGCATGTATATCAGCTCCTTCCACCTGTATTTCGATTTCCCTTTCACTCGAACAACGATGAGGCTGACTCGAACTTAAACTCGAGGATAAGCAAAGAGGGAGTCCAAAATGGTCTCAAATGGAGTTCAAAGTGAACTCGGATGAGGAGGTTCACGCACAAAAGGAGATAAAAGTTAATAACTAATCATGAAAAATATTAAACAATTTATTTGGATGCAACAACAATCTTGTCATTTTGATAATAAATCAACACACCCAAATTATTTATAATAATGGACCAAACCTCACAATGATACACACATGTATTCTTAGTAACATAAGCAACTAGTAATTCTACAGGAAACAATGAATACTAACAGTTAAACTTAATTTCACTAACATGCATGAATTGATAAAGTACCAGCAATAAAGACTAATGGCACTTACTGATGTCCAGTGAGATACAATTTCAACCAAACAATGGAAAAGACTATCACTAAAGCAAGCATGAATTTTAAGCCAAAACTAACTCATTACCATCATTAACAACAAAGCAAACACTTATAGATTTTAAACGATTATGAATGGAGAATATTATTTTGAGTAATCCAAACACATAGATGAAGAGAAAAACACTTAATTTTGCCTTTAAGCTACAGCAAATATGGACAGCCAACTCAAGCTTCTACAAATGGACAGTAAGCTGCTTAAGAAGCCTAAAAATTGTAACTATTTCTTGATTCTAAGAGGTTCGAGTTTGTTTCAGTAAAGACATTCAAGATGAAGAGTAACGGAAACACAAAAATAAGCTTAAACAATCATATATTCTGATTCGCATGCACATTTAACTTAACGCAAAGAATGAATGACATGATGTCCAGATTCATAACAAATACACACGAACTGAGACTAATATATATGACATTTGAAACTGATGGTAATAACAATATGAAAGTTAAGACGACAGAAGTAGCAGCAGTCATCAAACAACCTACATTTTACCAGACAAATAAAGAATTACAAGTATGAGGAGCAATCGAGACATTAACCACGGAAAGCAAATCATCAAACAGATTCCGAACATCACAGAACACTTAATATTGGTATTCAGCAGGCACATGAACATTTTTCTAAACAGCGGATGAAATCTTAAACTACTATATGAATACGTAAAAGTTAAAGACAAAGGAAGCAATGAATCGAAATAAAGACCAGATTCTCACGCTTTCCACGACCTTGGATTCTCAACACAGGAAGCTTGAACGAAGATATTGAACAAACGTCCCCTGGAACTCCAACTTTACCGGAAAGAGGCTTGAAGCTTAAAGAGCTCGCACCAAAAAGGATTCTAGAATATCTAAATCGATGTTCTTTATAAGATTATAATTTTTTCCAACTTTCTTCCAACCTTAACACTGAAAAAGAGAGTTTATACTAGGCTGATTTTTTGGGGGGAAATCGAGATGGATTTTCTGAATTCGAAATTTCAAAAATTGCCAACGGATTCTGGTACCATTCCCAACGGAAAAATGATGATTTAGAGAGGAAGGACGAGCGAGCTACAAGATTGTAACACTTGGATTATTCTTCGTACAGAGAGGAATAATGGGCTCGGGTTCGTGTTTGCTGGGCTGCTGCTTGCGATTCTGGGTTTCGCGTGAAAAAGAAGAAGAAACGATGTGTGTACTGTATGGTATTCTAATGTGCTTCTTTTGATATTTATTGTTGGTGTATAGTTGTTGTAACGGGTCTGGGAATATTGAATGGAAAAATTACTTAACTACACTCATTTACTTACCTTAATATCCATTTATCCCTACTTATTTCAAAATTTTCAAAAATCTCTTATTTTACCTATGTATCCCGTGCACAACGCTATGTATCCCACTATGTGGAATGTATCAAACGCTATGTATCCCATGCACAACGCTATGTGGAATGTATCAAACCTATGTATCCCGTGCACAACGCTATGTATCCCGCTATGTGGAATGTATCAAACCTAATGTATCCCGTGCACAATGCTATGTATCCCGCAAACATCATTTTTAAGGGATTTTTGGTAAATAGAAAACTAGAAGGGATAGGATGTTATTTAGTACTTATAATATGTGGTTCCTATAATTTATACATATTGAATTGGAATATGAAAATTGGGCCAAAATATGGTTAAAAGAGGACTAAAAATTGGTTGGTTAGGCTTGCAATTACCAGATGGCCTCATGAATTGCAATCGTAGCCATTGAGAGTTTAGAATGTAACCATATTGAGTTAATTTCAGAGAATTTGGCTAGATATTAAATAAGACAAATTAATTAATAAGCTTCTTAATCTTAACGAAATAAAATAGTTAACTAATTATAAACTAATAACTCAAAAATATAAGCATTAACTAACTAAACCAATTAACCGACTAATTAAGCAAAATTAAAATCTTTTTTTTCTTAGACGATTTTCAAATATTTATAAAATGTACTAATTATATACATAATTATCTAAAACATATATATTATGTAAAAATTATTAAAAAAAAGTGATGAAACTATTTAAAATAACTTGCAAACTATTTTTTTGAAATTTTATAAAACTAATTATTTTAAATCGTCGAAAATTGAAGAAACTAGATGATTAATCTATATGTGGAGGTCCAAAATTGTGTGTCAACAACTGTTTCTCGTTTGACTTGGATTGATGAAAGAAATTCGAGTCAAATAAAATTTATGAATCCAATTTTGACCGACCACATCTTCATCCTTTAGAAAAATGACTTTTGGTACGGATTTTAGGAATTATGGCCAAACCCTGGAAATGGGTTTCCTACATATCTCAGGCTATATGAGAATTCAGGCCACTTGTAGTTCGATACGCTTGATTTGACGAACAATTTTGAAAGAATTCAAAAGTCGTTCCAATATCGAATTATGAAGAGACCGGAACGCTTGGGAATCGGATTTAAGAGAAAATTTTGGAGTACAACCGAGTTTTCAACACTGATCCCGCCTACATATCCCCCAACTTAGGGAATCAGGTTGCTCGTAGTTTGACTCGATCGATTGAAAAGGAAATCTCTTATGCTAAGATAAGCTTCAGTTGGGAAGAGTGACGAAATAAGTCGAGTATGAAAAAGAGGCTTGCAACCTCTTAGCCATGAATGTGGTGCACTTCATACCCATAATTAAGAACTTACACAAACATAATTTCCAAAGCTCTTGGTGCATTGTCACTCAGATTGGAAAGTTGCCTTCGGTGGAAACCAAAAATTTTCGGATGCGAAACTGAAACCAATAGACCTAAAGAAAAACCCACATGCCTTCTGATTGGGGTGTGGTTTGATTGTGCTGGAAGTTGCTCCTCAGCTCGCGTCCTAAGAGTTTGATACTCCTCTTCGGACTATGTCCCAGCTCACTGGTAATAAAAAGTTCCACGTTGTGCTGCATCCTTGTTGATATCGTCTGCACCTGTGGTTTGATTTGAGAATTCATCCTCTTGGATGCTCTCGACAAAGACTGAAATAAACTTGTTAGTAGAAACTTTAATTGAAAACAATGGTAGCATCTCTTACGATACTTTTTAGTTATCTTCTTGCAAGTTTTTGTGGATACGCCATGGTCTTGGTGTTTTAAAATCACTTTGGCTTTGAAAGATGACATATATGTATGTATACTCAAAGTAAATAATTAGTAAACATAGCGCCTCTTTAGCTAGCGGCTTGAATCAGAAAATAAAGAAAGATCATTCATATAATAATGAATATATCTTTATGGATAAGCATAAACATCTTTTTTAACTAGATGAGAAAATAAAGAAGTATTGAGAGTAAAAGATAATGGATACCGCTTTCGAACACCGTATGTCTATTAAATCATGATTTGCTGAGGATTTGGAGATGCCATTGCTTGTTTTGTGCATGACGAACTCCGATGATCTCTGCAACGAGCTAGATGGCTTGACAATAATCCAACTGCAACGAGGTGGATGCTTGATAATAGTCCAACTGTAACGAGGTGGAAGCTCGAAAATATTCCAACTGTAACGAGGTGGATGACTCGATAATATTTCAGCTGTAACGAGGTGGATGACTCGATAATATTCCAAATGTAATAAGGTGGATGTCTCGATAATATTCCAGTTGTAATGAGGTGGATGGCTCGATAATATTCCAACTGCAACGAGGTGGATGATTCGATAATATTCCAGCTATAAAGAGATGGATGGCTCGATAATATTCCAACTGTAATGAGGTGGATGATTCGATAATATTTCAACTGTAACGAGGTGAATGACTCGATAATATTCCAGTTGTAACGAGGTGGATGACTCGATAATATTCCAACTGTAACAAGGTGGATGGCTCGATAATATTTCAATTGTAATGAGGTGGATGCTCGATAATAGTCCAACTGTAACGAGGTGGATGGCTCGATATTATTCCAGCTGTAACGAGATAAAATCATGTGATTTAAAGTATACTTACAAGTAAGAGTCTATAAAATATGAGTTTTGTAATCTTAAAAATAAGACATGTAATATTTTATAAAATGTAAAAGTTAAATGATAGTTTGATAGTAGTTTTTCTATGATTTGTCTACATTTTGGTTTATGAGATGTTTCTCTAGATAGTTCCGTTATACTTTCTACATTATATCATGAGGGATCTTATCTATTATAATTATTTTAGTTGCTTTATTTGTATTAGCATACTTATCTTATGGAATTTGTCTAGGAGAGTAGTTAATAATTTGTTAGTGCAAGGTAATAGTGTAAAACATTTAAATTCTTTAATAATTATTGTAACTTAATGAAAAAACTTGTTGTGTTGTAGGTTTACTATCATATGAAAAAAAGTTTCATATGTCGATATGTTATGGATGTGTGTAGATATATCTTAGATGGTTACGAGAAAATGGAAGTAGAAGTTGATTCAGAAACCAATATGGTAAAAGAGATTAAGGTAAGATGTTTAATTATTTGACAAATATTTTTTTTATTGTTACAATCATTCTTATAACGTGATCTTGAATCAAATCAAGATTCAATCTTAATAGGATGAAATTGGTTTCTGAATCGACAACAATAAAAAAATAATATTTGTCAAATAATTAAACATCTTACCTTAATCTCTTTTACCATATTGGTTTCTGAATCGACTTCTACTTACATTTTCTCGTAACCATCTAAGATATATCTACACACATCCATAACAAATCGACATATGGAACTTTTTTTCATATGATAGTAAACCTACAACACAACAATGTTTTTCATTAGGTCACAATAATTATTAAAGAATTTAAATGTTTTACACTATTACCTTGCACTAACAAATTATTAACTACTCTGCTAGGCAAATTCAATAAGATAAGTATGCTAATACAAATGAAGCAACTTAAATAATTATAATAGATAAGACCCCTCATGATATAATGTAGAAACTATAACGGAACTATCTAGAGAAACATCTCATAAACCAAAATGTAGACAAACCATAGAAAAACTACTATCAAACTATCATTTAACTTTCACATTTTATAAAATATTACATGTCTTATTTAAAGATTACAAAACTCATATTTTATAGACTCTTACCTGTAAGTATACTTTAAATTTATTTAATGTATGTAGAGATGTCGTATGTCGCTTTTTATTAAAAATAATTATTTATAAATTAAACAATAACCACGCTTTCGGTCGTTTTTAATGAATTTTAATTTATTAATTATTATTTTAAAAGCGACGGACAACATCTCTTAGTCTGTCGTTATTTGGTGGGAGAAGGCACAAGTACCCCCTATACTATGACCGAAATCCCAGAGACACACCTTAACTAAACTAAGGTCCTATTACCCCTCCCCCCTCCAACTCATTTTATATATAATATCGTACACCTTTTGGCTTATGTGGCACACCCCGTGACTCCACGCAGTTGAGGCGCATGGGATATATTTGGGTGCCACGTAAGGCAAAAAGGTGTACAAAATTACAAAAAAAAAATGAGTTCAGGGGGTAATAGGACCTTAGTTTAGTTAAGGTGTGTCTCTGAGATTTGGGTAATAGTATAGGGAGGTACTTCTACCTTTTCCCTTATTTGGTCAAAATACCTTGTCAAACATTTAAAAAAAGCGATGGACATCGTCTGTTAGTCCGTCACTTTTTGTTCACAATATTGGTCTAGTATATTTACAAAAGTGAAGAACAAAGAGACGATATTTATCGCTTTTTGTTTAATTATGTTGAGACAGAAATGAGTTTTTTCCCAATTTTTCCATCTCACTTTCTATCTCTTCTCTCCCTTCTCTCTAAGAGCAAACCTCCGTTGGGTCGCTGCCACCAACGCCCAACGTCGTCGTCCGTCGTCCCGACCCACTACCACTAGTCTCGTCGCCGCCACCCCATCGTCGCCGCCACTGCCTCTCCTCCTTGTTAAAAGGTTAGGGTTCAATTTTAGTTTTTTTAATCTAGTAATTATATTTGATTTGTTAGTTAGTATATTGTTTTAGTTGATTGAATCATGTTATTCAATTGTTAATTTGTATATTTGATTATTGTTAGTTAGGGAGAGAATTGTGGATTTTTTATTTTAGGATTTTCTTTTAATTTGGGGGTTTTTAAATATGATTGTGAATTGAGTATTAGAAGTTAGAACTAACAAATAATAAGAAGTTAGAAGTTAGATTAGTAGAATTTTCCAACTTTGAAATTCTTTAATTTAGTATGTTTGAAAGTTGAAGTCAGAAAAATATTGAAATGTATATGAAAGTTAGATTACTTTAAAATTAGAAAAATATTGGATAGTATATGATAGTTGAAATTAGATTAGTTGAATTTTCTAACTTAGAAATTTTTGAATTTAGTAAGTTTGAACAAGTGAAATCGGGGAACGTAGATGATAGAGAAGAAGTATCCACCAAGCAATGGGTGGAAGATACTTTCTCTAAGCCAATTAGATTAGTACCTAAGGAGAAGGACCTATAGGGAGAGGGGGAGAAGAAATCAGCAGGGGAAATGAAGGGAATGGAGGGTAACACTTCTGAGATAGGAAGTCAAAAGGTTGGAGGTAATGAAGGGAATAAAAATGTACACATAGATCTACTGGAAGACGATTAGGAAGGAGTACATACTCCTTCATGCATGCAAATAGTTCCTGTACATTTAACTATAACCTTAAGGGAGATAACGGAGAATCAAAGGCAGTATCTTGATGATGATGAGGAAATGGAAGAAAAAATTCAACAAATTAGTAGAGCTGATGATCTATCTCCCAGGCACGTGAACAGTTTGAAGAGGGAGTTTAAGAAAGGCAAAGCTATTATACCTCTACAGGTAAAAACAAGGAGTAAGAAGGATCAAAATGCAGTGCTTGATCAATGATTGATAAAATAATTTTCTGGAATATAAGGTTAGCCAACACTCGGAAGTCTTTTGAGTGATTGATTGATCTTAAGAGAAGACATCATTACAAATACATAGCAATCATGGAACCATTTCGGAATCCAAGTGAGCTAGAACAGTATAGAAGGAAATTGGGCTATGCAAATGCCTTAGTTAATAGGGCTGGAAAAATATGGATATTTTGGGATGATGAATATGAAGGGCATACCGTATCAGATACGGATCAACAACTGACAATAAAATTAACAAGGTACAGTACTACTGTACTAGTTTCTGCGGTGTATGCTAAATGCAGTAATGAGGATCGAATTGATCTATGGAAAGATTTAGAATACATAGCTGAAGAATCAGCTATTCCATGGGTTGTAGGAGGAGACTTTAATGTGATTCTGAGGGAAGAAGAAAAGATTGGAGGATTAGCATTTACCCAAGCTGAAGCAACTGACTTTGCACAATGTATAAGCAACTGTGCGCTTTCGGAGATAAGATTTTCTGGGAGTTTGGTTACATGGTGGAATGGAACAATACAAGAGGAATGCATATTCAAGAGGCTAGATAGGGTCCTAGTGAATCAGACTTTCTTAGATCTCTTTCCTACTAGTGAAATTCATCATCTTGTGAGACAGGGTTCTGATCACGCCCCTTTACATATGATATGTAATATCGCTGAGGAACCACGTCACAGGCCTTTCAGATTTCTACACTTCTGGAATTCACATAAAGGCTTTGTGGATGTGGTTAGGCAGCATTGGAGAACAGATAGACAAGGGAGCCCTTTTTTAGTATTTCATGATAAGTTAAAGAATACTAAAAAGGCCTTAGCAAAATGGAGTAGAGACTCTTATGGTGATGTTTTTCGGAATATAGCCACGCTGGAAGATTTGATCCAGGTCAAGGAGTTACAGCTGGAACTTCAACCAACCCCAGATAACAGAAGTGAGCTAAGTAAGGTAGAAACAGATTTGAGGAAATTCTTAGTTATTGAAGAAGAGTATTGGAGACAAAAAGCTGGTATGAACTGGTTCAAGGAAGGGGATGAAAACACAAAATTCTTTCATTCTTATGTAAGGGGAAAAAGAAAGAAGTTGTACCTAGATCGCATTAAAGATATTAGAGGGCAAGAAGTCTCTAATAACATTCAAATGGGTGCGGCAGCTATTGAATATTTCCAAGAACAATTCTCAGAGGAGGGTAGCAATCAGGAGGTTGACACGCTACACAATATTCCAAAAATTATTGAAGAAGGGCAGAATGCTGAGATGATCAAGCTTCCAAGCTTTGAGGAAGTTAAAAAGGTAGTCTTTACCGTAAATGGAGATAGTGTGAGTGGTCCAGATGGTTTCACAGGTAAGTTTTTCCAACACTACTGGGATGTGGTAGGTGAGGATTTAACAAGATTGGTACAAGTATTTTTCTGTGGGCAGGAGTTGACCAAATTCATTACACACACTAATCTTGTTTTGATTCCAAAAGAAGAGTTTGTGCAAGAATTTAAAGACCTGAGACCTATCAGTCTGAGTAATTTTACTAATAAGGTGATATCAAGGCTACTACATGAGAGGATAATTGGAGTGCTTCCAAATATTATATCTCCTAACCAGTCCGAGTTTGTGAAAGGAAGAAGCATAACGGAGAATGTTTTGTTAGCACAAGAGATTATACAAGATATACACCTAAGAAGTAAAGAGGTTAATGTGGTGGTAAAGTTGGACATGGCTAAGGCATATAATAGAGTGGCTTGGATATTCTTAACAAAAGTGCTTAGAAAGTTTGGGTTCTCAGAGGTGATAATAGATATGGTTTGGAGGTTGATTTCGGCTAATTGGTACTCGGTACTAATTAATGGACAGACTCATGGTTTTTTTCATTCATCTAGGGGTCTAAAGCAAGGGGATCCATTGTCTCCAACCTTGTTCATTATAGCTGTCGAGGTGCTATCTAGAAGTCTTAACCAACTTAATGAACAAGAATCTTTTAAGGGATTTGGAATGCCAAAATGGAGCCCTAAAATCAATCACCTAGCCTATGCAGATGACGTAATTTTGTTTGGATCGGGAGACAGACATTCAATTATTCAAATGATGAAGGTATTGAGGGATTATGAACAGTGTCAGGACAAAAAGTCAATAAGGAAAAGAGCTTGTTTTTACTTACATGAAAAGATCCCCTTGATTGTAACAATAAGGCTGAGGAAGCTGACTGGGATTAGGCCTGGCAATTTCCCTTTCACATACCTAGGATGTCCTATCTACTATGGAAGAAAAAGAAAAAACTACTTCGAAGGGTTAATAAAGAAGATTGCGGCCAAAATCTTCTCATGGCAGAACATATTCATGTCCTTTGGTGTAAAATACATTTTGATTAATCATGTACTACAGTCCATACCCATTTACATGTTGTCAACTATGTCTCCACCAAAAGGTGTTATAGAACAAATTCACCAGATCTTTGCTAAATTTTTCTAGGGGAACTATACAGAAGTGATAGGTAAACATTGGGTTGCATGGACAAAAATGTGCTACCTAAAGAGGGAAGGAATGCTGGGTTTTAGATCACTATTTGATATATATAATGCTCTATTTGCTAAATTGTGGTGGTTGTTTAGAGCTCAAACATCTCTATGGAGCACATTTATGTGGAACAAGTATTGTAAAAAACACCATCCCATAATGGCGCATAATAGAGGAGCATCACAGGTTTGGAGAAAAATTATACGAATCAAGGAAGATGTGGAGCATGAAATTTGGTAGCAACAGAAGGAAGGGAATGCCAGTTTCTTGATGGACAACTGGACAAAGCAAGGTTCTCTTTATTACATAGAATCACAAGGAATAGAGGAAGAAGTAGAGGTCAAAGAGCTGATTCAGAATGGGCAATGGGACATAGCAAGACTAAGCCAACTATTGTCTCAAGCTATAGTAGACTGCATTTTAGAGAATATCAGTCCTAATATTAGTGTGGGTGCTCAAGATAAGGCATGGTAGATGGGTAATTCTCAAGGAGAATTTACTATGAGGTCAGCATTTCATGTAACAAGGAAAAAAATGGAAGAATTGGAATGGCTGAATAATATTTGGATTGGGGGGTTACCATTTAAAATTTCTTTCTTTTTGTGGAGAGTATGGAGGCAGAGAATTCCCACAGATTATGTGCTTAAAAGGATGAGGGTACATGTGGTATCTAAATGTCACTGTTGCAATGAAGGGAAAGATGAGACAATACAACACATATTTCTAACAGCTCCCATAGCCCAAAAGCTATGGAAGCACTTTTCTTCATGTGCAGGTATTAGCATTGAAGGAGTTCATCTACAACAATTGATTACTACTTGGTGGGATTGGCCAGTACAGTACAAGGTGAAACAAATTCTTAAGGCCATACCAGCAATTATTAATTGGGAGTTGTGGAAAAGGAGGAATGCTAGAAAGCATGGAAAAGATGTGACATATGTGAGGCTGCTAGGGCAATGTCAACAAACAATACAATTGTTAATTAAAGTGAAGTATCCATGGATAAGAAGAAGGATTCATAATTGGAAGGAGATGCTTACTACTCTAAGTGCATATAAACCAACATTACACTATAAAATAGTGTACTGGGAGAAACCAGATCATGAATGGGTGAAATCCAATACAGATGGTGCATGCAAAGGGAATGCTGGACAGAGTTCTTATGGATTCAACATACGAGATAACAGGGGAGACTTATTATATGTAGAGGCACAAAAGATTGGAGAGGCCACCAATATGGAAGTTGAGATTATGAGAGTGTTGAAAGCAATGCAATATTGTGAGACACAAAATTTTCAGAAGATAATTCTGGAAACAGACTCATTGTCACTCACACACATGTTAGTCAAGCAATGGAGGATTCCTTGGTTATATGTTGAAAAAATAGACAATATACAACAAAGCATAGCAAGGAAGCAGGTTCAGGTAAAACATATATTTCCGGAGGCTAATCAATTAGCACACTATTTGGCAAACATGGCCCTAGATCAAGTAAAGAAAGTTCAAGTACATAGCTTTTATAGTCTACCAAGCACAGGAAGAAGAATTCTCAACATAGATAAACAACACATTCCATCATTGAGAATTAAAATAAGAAGGATCAACCCAACATGATAAGCCAGTATTTTTGCAAATCAAATTTACACAACTACATTATTTACAGATCACAGCTCTGTCTTTTGAGAGACGATATAGTTGCGTTGAAGATTGCTAGCCTAAGAGATACTTCAGATTACAAAAAAGGAACAGCAAAAAGGGAGGGGGGGGGGGAGCTTATACCGATTCATTCAATGGAGCACACACTCGTTTCAGCAGGCCGATCCTCAAAGCCTTCAAAAGGAGAAACGCCTTCACCGGGATACACATCTACGAAAAGAGGAAAGTTAACAAGGAAACTAGTTGGGAGAGGCACAAAATCTAATGGGAATACCTATGTCACTTCATTGTCCATGGATGCTGAATGTGGATGATCCAGATGCGGAGAACAATCAAGGAGAAAGAAAAAAGGAAAAAAAACATGAAATTTGAGTTGCAAGGAAATGGAGGCGGTGGAGATAAGAGGAAAGGAAGTGGAAAAATCCCTACTTTTGTGGGAAAATGTCTCTTATTTCTTAATTTGGGCCATCTAATTATTGCTTATTTGGGCTTAGTTGCCATATGATGTATTGATTGTTGTGATTAAATAAAAGGACCCCTGGTCCAAAAAATTCATTAAAAAAAGATTAAAAAAAAGTTGAAGCTATAAAAATATTAGATTGTACATGAAAGTTAGATTACATTGAAGTTACAAAAATATTAGATATTATATGAAAGTTGAAATTAGGTTACTTGAATTCTTGAACTTAGAAATTCTGGAAATCAAAATTTATATAGAACTAATTTTAGAAATTAGATATGAACTTGAATTATTGTAGGAATTTAGAATTTTTGGTTGTGAATTTTAGAAATCTTGATTTATTGTAGGATTTTAGAACTTTAGGTTGTGAACTTTAGAAATTTTGAATTATTGTAGGATTTTAGAACTGTAAGTTGTGAACTTTAGAGAACTTGAATTTTTGTAGGATTTTAGAACTTTAGGCTGTGAACTTTAGAAATCTTGAATTATTGTAGGATTTAGAACTTTAGGTTGTGTACGTTTAGAAATTTTGAATTATTGTAGGATTTTAGAACTTTAAGTTGTGAACTTTAGAATCTTGACCATTGTAGGATTTTAGAACTTTAGAAATCTTGAATTATTGTAGTATTTTAGAACTTTAGGTTGTGAACTTTAGAAATTTTGAATCATTGTAGGATTTTAGAGCTTTAAGTTGTGAACTTCAGAAATGTTGAACTATTGTAGGATTTTAGAACTTTAGGTTTGTCAATTTTAGAAATCTTGAATTACTGTAAGATTTTAGAACTTTAGGTTGTGAACTTTAGAAATCTTGAATTATTGTAGGATTTTAAAACGTAAGGTTGTGAACTTTAGAAATCTTGAATTGTTGTATGATTTTAGAACTTTAAGTTGTGAACTCTAGGAATTTTGTTGTAGAATTTTAGAACTTTAAGTTGTGAACCTTAGAGGACTTGAATTTTTATAGGATTTTAGAACTTTAGGTTGTGAACTTTAGAAATCTTGAATTATTGTAGGATTTTAGAACTTTAGGTTGTGAACTTTAGAAATCTTGAATTATTGTAGGATTTAAGAACTTTAGGTTATGAACTTTAGAAATCTTGAATTATTGTAGAATTTTTAGAACTTTAGGTTGTGAACTTTAAAAATCTTGAATTATTGTAAGATTTTAAAACTTTAGGTTGTGAACTTTAGAAATCTTGAATTATTGTAGGATTTTAGAACTTTAAGTTGTGAACTTTAGAAATTTTGAATTATTGTAGGATTTTAGAACTTTAAGTTGTGAACTTTAGAGAACTTGAATTATTGTAGGATTTTAGAATTTTAGGCTGTGAACTTTAGAAATCTTGAATTATTGTAGGATTTTAGAACTTTAGAAATCTTGATTTGTAGAATTTATGAACTAATTATTAGGCTGTGAACTTTAGAAATCTTGATAAAATGTAGTTTTTATGAACTATTTAATTAAGCTTGAACTTAATTTGAACTTGATTAAAACTTTGAACTTAATTTGAAGTTTGAATTACTTGAAATCTTATTGACCTTGGTATATTTGAATTTAATTAGAACTTTGAACTTAAATTATAATAACTTGAACTTAATTAGGAATATGAAATTAAAATCTTGTTGACCTTAATTAGAACTTAATAATTGAACTTAATTAGAACTTGAACTTAATATGAACGTAATTAGAACTTTGAAGTACTTAAAATCTCGTTGACCTTAGTATATTTTCAACTTAATTAAAACTTTGAACGTAATTTATAATAATAATTTGAACTTAATTAGGAATATAATTAATTATTTGAAATCTTATACTTAATTAGTGTTTATGAATTAATTAAGCTTGAATTTTGTAGATCTTGAAATATAGTATATATGAACTAATTAATTAGGTATATAAATTAGCGAAATAAATATAAGTAATAACAAATACAATTATTAATTAATTATAAAAATATATTAACAATATAAATTAGTTAGATTTAATTAAGTTTGTTTGTTTATATTTTGTGTAGCCTGTTTTATTATGTGTTTTGCTTGAATGAACTGAATTTGTTTGATATTGAAGTGAATTGAATCTGGGGAAAATTACGCATATAAGCAAACATATATTAGTTAATTACTTAACATAACTATAGTTTGCCTTAATTACAATTCGCGACCTACTTTTAGCTATAATTACGCGGCTTAACTTTTTAGTTTTGTGTAATTCGCATGTTTGTATAATTCGAAATTTGTATAACTTTTGTATAATATAATTCATATAACTGTTTACACTTCTGATGTTTGTAATTGTATAAATTTTTTATTTTGAATTTATACAAAAATAATTGAATTTTTCAAATGTACCCGTGAATTATACAAAAATACGAATTATACAAATCTGCCCTCATTTGACATCAGAATCTCTGGATGTTGACTGAAGTCAACTCTTTCATATCATAAGCCCCCAAAAGGGCAAATCAACTCCTAACTCAGCCAACCACGTCCTTGGGAAGCATGATATCAAACCCAACATCATATAGAAGCTATACGAAGGGCAAAAATAGTAAAAGCACACAAAAACACATATATGACCTAGAGAGTCAGTACACAACTATCCTCTGGTAATCCGCCACCGCCCAGATGTGACAATTGAGCTTGATTAATTCATTGATTATAGCAAGAGCAACTCTAAGATCGTGATTGGCTTGAACAAATGCAGTGCTTTCGTTCAAACTTTTTCTCTCTTTTTGTTGAGTTCCTTCCATTTGATTTGTAAGTGTCATTTTCTTCTCTCTTTTTTTCTCTTATTGTTAGTATCACACAAGCGGTTATTGAAACAGCCAAAGCAACCAACATTAAGATGATTAACATAAACCCAAATTTAATGATATGTGAAAATGGCTCAGTTCTTCAACATTGACTTATGCATACTGCATACACCCGATGCATATTGTTTGCACCAATTTATAGTTTAATTTTTCAGGTGTATGTAGTATGCATCAGGCAAAGTAGAAAATATTTTACTAAGCCAGTTTTACAAGACCATTGAATCTAGATTAATATTAATCATCCCACTGATGGTTTCTTTAATTGTTTAAAATATCACTTGTGTGATATTAACAATAAGAGCATCAAGAAGAGAAATGTATTTGTGTGAAGCACTTATAAAGTAAATGGAAGCAACTCAACAAAACGAGAGGAAATATTGTTGGAATGTATGCGTCCATCAGTGACCAAGGGACCAGGTCCCTCAGCAGAATAACAGTGCAGAAAGTATATATCACAATGTAAAACAGGCACACGATTCTTACGTGGAAACCTCCTTGCTCAAGGGAGTAAAACCACGACCTGTCTCAACAAGACTTTTAAAACTGCTTCCACTAATCTTCTCAAGCAAAAGTAAAAGCCAGTTTACAAAAAGAGATTAGCCTGCTAATCTCCACACTGAGCAATACCTCCTATCACTTAGTTGAGCCAGAGCAGATACCACAATGCCCACTATACTAATCCTAACCGATTAATATAGACTTTGCTAAGAGGATACCACACCACCCACTAAATCAACTAGCTCCTAGATGACTTAGACTTTGACTGAGCAGATACAACACTGCTCACTAAATCGGCTAACTCTAACCGACTTAGACCATTCCACACAGAAACAAATATCTGAATCATTTATAGAATAGGAACAAATTTACAATATACACATGGAAGTATAACTCCTAAGACACACTATGATGCTTGCATCTTGATCAGGTCCTTGTTATGCTTGCCGGAAAATACTTCTTGAAAGTGAGTCTTTGCAAGTGCTCTTGAGAATTTTCAAGTTGCAAAAACTGACAAAACTCAAACTCAACAAAGACGCTTCAGCACTCTATCAGGTCCCTTTGTTGAGCATGAGTATTGTTTTTCCTTGAAGATGGCCTTCTTTTAAAGCTTATGAATTTTCAGAGAAAATCCAAGTTTTTGTTTGCTAAGTCTTGAGTTTGTGTATTTTGGGAAGAGACTATATAAAATCAACACAAACTCGTTGAGACAACCCTATTGGCTAAAAGCCTGCTGTTCAGAAAAGTTGCTCACCTACCACATCAGAGGTGGCAGCTTTTTTGACGGCTGTCTTGTCACCTTTTCATACCGCAGTCTTGCAGGGACTAGGTCCCTTGCAAACTTCTATGTGGGTTCTTGAAAAGGCTTGTTGGCTGACTTCCTTCTTAGGATGAATGAATTTAATATGGTGTTTGTCAGGTAGAAAATATCAATCATAAAGAGTTAATACCCGTTAGACAAACACCCTCGTCCATTCTGATTGGTGTAGTACGCTGACGCCTCACCAACCTTTGACACGACAGCTTTACAATTGTACCCCATTATAGATTTGGACGAGAGAACTCTGCTTGGGACTAGGTCCTTGTGTTTGTGAGACACTGAAGCATACATTTTTGTCCGCTCTTCCTATTGGTGTAGGACACTGCACTTTTCACCTACCACCTGACATGACAGCTTTACAGTTGTACTTCATTTGTATCTGGACGAGAGCACTCTGCCAGGGACCAGGTCCCTGCATTTGTGAGGATCATCAAAACACCTAGAATATAACATTTCCCCCCCTTTTGATGATTACACACAAATATTCCTCACACTAAGTTTATTCATTCATTTCTCTATCTACAGTCCCAATAACAAGGATCTGGTTCCTTGTTAGATCGATAAGTTTGTTAAATCATCAAAATTTCATATCAACTTCGAACTAACATCTCATATCAGCTTCAAACTAACATTTTCCCCCTTTTTGATGATAACATACTTATTCACCAGTTCCTCTATCAACAAGAACTCTTCGGGTAACTGGAGTTTCATCATCCCCGAAGTTTGTCAAATCATCAAAACATCAACATAGCAGGAAAAATATGAAAAAAGTTGCATTTGTTCAAGCAAATTATGATCTTAGAGTTGGTCTTGCTTGGGTGACGGTCGGTTACCGAAGGCTCATCAATGAACCTAAGGGGTTCAGGTGCAATTTATCTTTTTTTTTTTTTTACATATTATGATTGCATTTTAGTTTGTTAATTCTTAAATTGAACCTCTCCATGTTTTAATTATTGTATCGCATGTTCAATCCATGCTCATGTACTACAAAGATCACAATATTCTAATTTTATATATTAATTTAAGGATTAATCAAAGGATTTACGATGGGTTAGTCGACTAATGAGTAAGGCAAGTCAACACAAATTTTAGACGAGGAATCTGAGAAGCTGATAACTCCATAGATGGAGTTTAAGCTACATAGATTTACAGAAGAGGAGGGAGAATTGAAGAAGAAGAAGATATTATTCAGAGAGAGTATTGTTACATTGAATCTAGACAGCTTAGAAAAGGATCACACCATTCTAACTATATATATACATGAACTACTCAACTAGCTCTTAGTAACTAACTAATGCCACATCAGCTTTCTTCTAACTAACTAACAGATCACTTCACACCATATAACTTGTTAGCTCCTTTCACTAATCAACACCCTTCCTCAAGCTTATGGTTGAAATGCATTCTTCATTCCCAGTTTATTTAGTAGCAGATCATGTTGTACTTTTCCCAAGCTTTTAGTGAGTAGGTCAGCCAATTGCTCCTTGGTGTTTATATGTTCTGTCTTCAGCATTCCTTGGAAAATTCTTTCTCTATCAAAGTGACAATCAATGTCAATATGCTTTGTTCTTTCATGGAAGATTAGATTTGCAACAATCTAAATGGTTGTTTTACTGTCACATATCATGTTTACATGAAGACTTACACTGATTCCCAGTTCTTTGTATAGACCTATCAGCCAAGTAACTTCAGTTGCACAAGCAGCCATGCTTCTGAATTCTGCCTCCACTGAACTTCTTGACACTGTCTCTTGCTTTTTAGATTTCTATGAGATTAACCCATCTCCCAACTTTATCAAATACCCTGTAACTGACCTTCTAGTCTCCAAACAAGCTCCCCAGTCAGAATCACAAAAAGCAGTGAGTTGTGTAGTGTCACCTGTTGGCATCAGCAGTCCTAAGCCAGAAGCTTCTTCGATATACCTAACCACTCTCAGTGCTGCCTCCATGTGAGATTGCTTAGGACAATGCATGAACTGACTTAGAACTTGAGTGGAGAAAGCCAAGTCTGGTCTTGTCATGGTGAGATAGAGAAGTCTTCCTACAAGCCTCTGATACTCTGTAGGATTTGTAAGCAGCCTGTCATATTTAGTGCATTCATTAGGAATTTGTTCATCATATTGAAGAGATGTGAGTTTTTTGTTGACTTCTAGTGGTGTGCAGGTAGGCTTAGCTCCCCCTAGTCCGGAGTCAGAGATCAATTCAAGTGCATACTTCCTTTGTGTCATCAAGATACCTTTACTAGACCTGGAGAACTCAATTCCCAGAAAGAATTTTAGTTCCCTTAAATCCTTCATTTTAAACTTCATTTAAATGTCCTATCTAGTGCTGCTCAGAAGTTGATGATTACTTCCAGTGATCAGTAAGTCATCCACATACACTAATACAACCACAATTTCACTATCAACATGCTTTGTGAATAATGAGTAATCATAGTGACTTTGTTTGAATCACATCTGCATTAATGCCTTAGTTAATTTCATATTCCACTGCCTTGGTGCTTGCTTTAGACCATATAAAGACTTACTTAGTTTGTAGACCTTCTTACACTCTCCCTGTCTAGCAAACCCAAGAGGAATGTCCATGTACACCTCCTCTAGTAAATCCCCATTCAAGAAGGCATTATGTACATCCATTTGATAGTTGTACCATTATTTAGATGTTGCAAGAGCTACAACAACCCTGACTGTCACCATTTTAGCAACAGGGCTAAAGGTTTCTCCATAATCAATCCCTTTCTTCTGACTATAACCTTTGGCAACCAGTCAAGCCTTGAATCTTTCCACTTCACCAGAAACTAAGAACTTGATTTTATACACCAACCTACAACCAATGGGCTTCTTACAAGGTGGTAAGTCTACAATACTCTAAGTCTTATTACTCTCCAGTGCAGCTATTTCCAGTTCCATGGCTTTCACCCAGGTAGGATCAGCAGCAGCATCCTTAAAAGAAGCAGGTTCACTCACAACTGAGTAAGCTTGTAACACTTGTTGATAGACAGAAGAAAAGTGAGAGTAGGTGATCTGATTGGACAAGGGATAGGAACAACCATTACTTTTGGAGTGTGTCACAAAATCCTGTAACCACAAAGGAGGTCTACTAGCCCTGCCTAATCTCCTAGGTGGTTCAACTATAGGAGAAGAAGTATGAGGAAAGCCTAATGATGATATTTCAGGAGTCTCAGTTATAGGTGACACAGAGTGTGTAGACTGTAAGAGAGTATCTTCAGGTGGTAACATATCAAGAACTAGAAACATTGGGTTTGAAGAAACTTAGAGATGCTTAAAGGGAAACAAATGCTCTTGAAAGACTACATTCCTATTGACCAAGAAGGAATGAGTATGCAAATCATAGAGTAAATACCCTTTTTGTGTGGAAGAATAACCTATAAACACAATATGAATAGCTCTAGATGAGAACTTGTCATGCACATTTGGACAAGCAGCATAGCATAGGTAACCAAAAACCTTGATATGAGAGAGTGATAGAGGATGCATATATAGCTTTTCAAATGGAGACTTGTAAGCAAGAAGCCTAGAGGGAAGTCTGTTCAATATGTAAACAGCAGTCATGACACACTCACCCCAAAACCTGAGTGGTATAGAAGCCTGAAATTTGAGAGATCTAGCCATAGCTAGGATAGTTCTGTGTTTTCTCTCAGCAATCCCATTTTGCTGTGGTGTATAAACACATGTACTTTGGTGAACAATACCTAACTCACTCAATAAGGTTTGAACAACAGTACTAAAGAACTCACACCCATTATCAGTTCTCAAGGTCTTAACCTTAGTGGAGAATACATTCTGAACTTTAATAAGAAAATGTTTCAGCACCATAATGGTATCAGCTTTAGAAGTAATTAAGTAGATCCAAGTATATCTGCTGAAGTAATCCACAATAGTAATAAAATATCTGTTATTGTTATGAGTTGGTACCCTATAGGGCCCCCAAACATCACAATGCAGTAGTTCAAATACACTTTTAAACACATGAGAGCTAATAGGAAATGGGAGTTTCGTGTGTTTAGCTAGGGGGCATACAGTGCAATGAGAATGACCATTACTTCTTAAATTCCTAAGGGAGTCATGTCTCCTTATTATATCAATAGGAGCATGACCTAATCTTTTGTGCCAAACATCAATACAAACTGACTGAGCAACAGAATTAACAATTTTATTACACTGATCAAGACCTCTACTACTATTGACCAGCTTTTTTGGAGCTTGACTTGGTCCTCCCTGTAGTATGTAGAGTCCATTATCTTCTTTACCAATCCCCTTCACCTGACCAGTGGAGAGGTCCTGAAATATACAAAATTCAGGGAAGAAACTAACCATACAATGTAGCTCTTTAGTGATCTTGGATACTGATAAGAGATTAAACTTGAAGTCAGGCAAGAACAAAACATTGGATGTATGTTGGTTAGCTAATACACAGATTGTGCCAACATGAGTTACAAGAACCACTTTACCATTAGGTAGATGAACATTACTATTTGCATGAGTGTGAACTGCCTTAGCATTGTCTAGAATATTCAACTTAGATGTGATATGATGAGTGGCTCCAATGTCTACTATCCATCGACTACCTTCATATGCACATAAAAGGCTTTAAGAGGACTACCTGCATCAGTAACAGCAACTACATTGGCAGAGGACTGAGCTGTAGAGTCATTCCCATGAGTAGACAACATCTGCAAAATTTGTTGGTATTGATCTGGAGTAAAGAAAACTCCTGAGTGTGAATTTGCACCTGTAGCACATTTGTCTTGACTAGTGTTTCCTCTAACCTCAGATTCATTGTTTTGTGCAAGTTTAGCTTGATTTGCATACACTCTAGAGTTGAGAGATTTTCTTTTAGACTTAAAGTCTGCAGGATAACCAATAATCTTGTAACACTGATCCTTGGTGTGACCTCTGCAACCACATTGTTCACACTGCAAGAAGGTCTTTCTAGCTTTGTTACCAAAGGATGAAGGACCTGCACCACTACTGTAACCTCCACTTGGAGGACCTGCACCACTATTGTAACCTCCACTTGGAGGACCATATCCATGTGCAACATTACCTGAATAAGTACTAACTGAAGAGCCTTTGGATGTACTTGCTCCACTTCTGTGAGAATACAATGCAGTGTCTTCAATTACACTGGAAGTAGTAGAATTCACAACCAGATTTCTTTGACTTTCCTGATCAACTAAAAGTGTATAAGCCTTGCTGAGTGTAGGAATAGGGCTCATCATTAGAATATGACTCCTAGGAGGAGAGTAAGACTCATTTAGTCCCATCATAAATTGCAGTAATCTCTGATAGTCACAGTGTTCTCCAAACTTCTTAGATTAAGGACAAGGACAACTAGGACAAGGCATCAAGGAGTCATACTCGTCCTAGAGATCCCTCAACCTAGAGTGATAGTCAGCAATAGACATAGTGCCTTAAACAAGAGTATGAATCTCTCTATGTAATTGAAAAATCCTAGATCCATTAACAGTATCAAAACGTTCCCTCAGATCAAGCCATACTTTCCTTGCATCTGATACATATACAACAAGGCTAATCAACCCAGGCCTGATAACATTCATTATCCAACTTAGCACTACTGCGTTACATTTCTCCCATTGATCATGTAACTCAGTTTCAAATTTAGATTTAGGAAACCTACCATCTACGAATCCTAATTTTCTTCGACCTACCAGTCCAATCCTAAAGGATCTACTCCATAAACCATAGTTCTCAGAACCTGTTAGTTGTAGTGAGATTAAGGAACTACCTGGAGTATCAGTATGTTGAAGATAGAGTGGGTGATTGTAATGACCCGAAAGGTCATTTTTGAGAATTTCGAACTATTTGATGACTTTAGTTAATTAGTTGAGGGGGAATTGTGAATAATTGACTTAAGCGATAGTTAATGGGCTAAAGTGATCATTTATTTAAGATCCTATACCATTTGTTCCATATAATTAAATTAAGTTAGTGAATTATTTTTCACTTTTAATACATAATTAATAATTATTTGAAGAAAAAAAAAAGATCTAACCCTAGGGGGAGACTCACTTTTTGCGGCTTCAACAAGAAACTGACGAATACGGATAATTCCAACCAAACTTCAAGCTTTGTTTATGTATATGTGATTGTTGGATGTGAATAACTTATTGTAATTTGTATTCGATGGATTCTTTATAGACATAGATGAAATTTCAATAAAAAAGGAATGGTAATTGGAATATATCTGTTGCACCATGCACAAATTTTAATGAAAGTTTTATCATGAAACATTAATGATGTACTATGTGGATAAAATAATCATTATATTGGGCTCTTGGAAATAATTGGAACGGAAAATATATGTATACATATGTCTTCTGCAAAGTTTAGAATTAGTGATTTACCTTGTTCACAACCTTACCAATATTATAGTGTTAGAAGTATTAAATTTTTAGAATACGGTAAGTTCAAGTTTCGTTCAAATTAAGTGGGGACAAGTTGGTTATGTATATTTGGAGGGTTAATGATGAGTAGTGGTGAGGTAATCATTGGAAAATAATGTTTTGAAGGAATTAGTTAGTGCTCTGCATATTTCTTGGGAGATTTGAACAATAATGGTTATGTGTTATCATTTGAAGAGTAATGATTCGTTGTTAAAGGTCACC
>JAJOOE010017515.1:0-26507 GCA_036250405.1 Solanum raphanifolium
TCGAGGGGAGGTCAAGCAGCTCCCAGATGATCAAGATGAAATGCCTTAGTCTTTTGTTTTTTTGGTGTAAGCAAGATTTAGTGGGGGAAGTAGATAGTGTAGTGGAGTTTATAGGCCAATTGTAAATTTTTGAAAATTTGTTTTTGGATTTGAGAATGATGGCACCCCCTGGGGGTTTGTAAATCCCTCCTCATCAATTTCTTGATGAGTTCTTTTGTGTGAATATAAAGTTACCTATTTCAAAAAAAAGAAGAAGGGAGTTTTAGAGTTGGAGTAGAATATCAAAGAAAGAGGAATAGCAAAAAATTTCAACTTTGATGAAGAATTGACAGAATGGTATTAAGTAGAATGACTTTCTTATATGACTGATTTCATTTTCAGTTGCAACAAAAAGTTCGTATACATAAAGAAAGCCAACCAACGGACACTTTTGAAATTAAAAGAACAGGTAGTTACTCTCTAAATAATACTTACATGAATAAAAGAGAACTAATTTGAAGTGTCTTCTCTAAAGATTGAATTTTCAAGTGCCCGTTGGCTAAAATTTGAAAACCAAAAGCTGTATCTATATGTAGGTTTTCTGTAACAGCCAGAAAATTAATTTGCTATAAAAAACGAAACATTCTTCTTTACACCATTCTGCCAATTTTTCTTTAATGTTGCTATTCCTCCTTCAATCTACTATAATTTTGGAAGTCCTTCTTTCTATTTGTTTAGTTCTTGTGATAGAAGAAATTTAAAAGTGCAAATTTGATTTTTTGAGTAGATATTGTATCCTAGGGATAAATGAAAAAAATTCAGTTAACTATTTGCACCATATGGGGAAATATAGTTTCTTGAAAAGGGAGCTTACACTTATTCCATGTTTTTCATAAAATTCTTGCATGATTTCACTCTTTTAAATTATTTTTCAATATCTCTACAATATTCCCTTGTTTGGATAGGGAGGAAATGCGAAGTGAACTAGAAAAAGAGGAGCAACTAAATGTTCTTAACATTCCTTTTACCTATACCAAACTAGTGGAGCAGCTTAAATGTAGCAGTATTGCAAAGTAGTTTTGACAAATGTCATGTACATAGAATATGGTGGCCAAATGTTTAAAGGCGTTTGTTATACTATTGGTCCATATATGCCCTTGATGTTATAAAAGTGGCTTAAATTTGTCCTTCCTACGTTAATCTCATCCCGTTTTGCAAAAATTGCATGACATCTACCAAGCCAAACCCTTCTTCTTCCAGCTCTACCCAAAATCACCTACACCTTCACCACCAACATTAACTATATACATTAGACATTATTGAGATATTTCTTGCAAATTCATGTGTTATTAAAAACTTGTATATTAAGTACGTAATCAATGTACAAGTGTTGATTAATACGTGAATTTACAAGAAATATCTTAATCATATCTAAGGTAGATTATGTAAGTTGGTGGTGATGATATATATGAAGGTGTCGTGATTTTAGTTAGTGGTGGAAGAAGGGTTGGTTTGGCGAGTTGGCGTGCCATTTTGGCTAAAATGGATGGGGTTAGCGTGGGAAGGACACACAAATTTGAGCCACTTTTATAACATCAAGTCCATATATGGACCAATAGTATACATAAATGGACGATAGTATAATGGAGGACAATACTAAACCTTTTTAAATAGTAGAAGGGTAAATATGACCCTTTTTTCCCTTTTCATTATCACTTGTTCTTTGACAATTTTCATGATTATATCGTATGGGCTATGTTATTACTTTGTAGATGTTGCTTTGCATCATTTTGATCTAGTAGACGCTTCCATTGAAAAAATGGTTTGTATTCTAAACGTATTATTTTCCCATTATGAGGAAACATGTGAAGGTTTCTTCTGAAGTTGGATAAAAGTTAACATGTGACTGCATCACAGAGCAATTCAAAGTTGGGATTTGAATGTGTTCTTTTTGTTTAGTCTTTGATCTGTACCCAATTATACCTATGTATATAAATTGAAATGATATTTGTTATCGTTTGTTAAGCAGAAAAACATGGCCAAGGATGTCGAAGTTAACGGATTCAACCCAGGATTGATTGTCTTACTTCTTATTGGTGGGCTTGTGCTGACGTTCCTTATTGGGAACTATGTCCTTTATGTGTATGCCCAGAAAACCCTTCCTCCAAAGAAAAAGAAGCCGATCTCCAAGAAGAAGATGAAGAAGGAAAGACTGAAGCAAGGTGTTTCAGCACCCGGAGAGTAGATGTTTAGACACTGGAGGGACAAGAACACGTCTGAATTCATGTCCATCAGCTCTAAAATCAGATGATTGTAATTCTTAAGGTTACATTTCCTTGTCAAAACAGATAGAACATCAAAAACTGCTTTTGCTGCCTTTATTTGTGCTACTGACTGAGAAATTTTCATAGAAGCTACTGATTTTCCTTTTTTCCTTCTAGAATAACTATCGGTTTTCTGTTTTTCTGTTTGGTGATATGAGGTTTATGCTTAGTACTGCTATATATCTTGAGTTGCATAATTGTCAAAGAAGTTTATTCTGTCCCTCTGATAGATTTGTAACAAAATAGATTGAAGGTAATTGCAGCAATCAGAATCCCACAATCCTCAATTACACAAATTATAGCAGATGATATATTTCTAATGCTTTTCATATGTCATTACATATACACTTCTGCAGTTTAGGAAACATCATTGTGTATTCAAATTTCCTAAAAATACTCAATAAATCAAACTTTGTTACAAGCTCATCCATGAATATTCTTCCCCTGCAACAAAGCCAAATGCTAAATCAAACATAAAAAAGATGAACACTAACAGAAATACATGAAACAGTACTACTTGTTGTGTAGAAGGAAGAGTTTCTCACATGAGTTTGGCAAGGCTTTCTAGCTCTAAGGCCATTAGATTTGCAACCATTATATCGTCCCTTGGATCGATTTGATGTAGGAATGTGAGGATGAGTTTCAGGACCTCTATAATCGATATCATAATTTCTTTAATCCATGTTTGATAAATTCCTTTTTCCTATGAAGAAAAAAAATAAACGTTTAGATTAGTCAAAAATCCACATCACACATCTCATAGAGCGACCCTGAGGAAAAGAATCCTAGGTCAACACATTAGCATCCCTTGTTTAGTCTAAGAGATTTTTTTTGGGGGTGGGGGGCAAGGAATAAGAAACAATTCCTAAGTCATGAGGACTTGGATCATCATGGAAGAAGAATGAAGTGGGGGTAGGCAAAAGGGCTGTTGAAGGATGGACAAAATGAGTTAATGAACTAAACAAGTTTTGGCAATATTGGATGTGTCGTTATCTTGACAGCAAAATTAATTACAAGGTCCTGACATGTGTATGGTTAGAACATTTATGTTGTGAACCGTGCCATGTGTGCATTATTGAAAAATGTACTATAAGCTATCTCACTACGACTCTTCAAAAATATCATTGGATGCGTGTAGGCAGGATGGATACACCTAACATCTTAGTTTAAGCAGAGTATCATTTGACACCATTTCATCAAAAATTACGTGTTAAAAGAATGACAAAAGTCTCACAGTTAATAAGATGGTGGACTTCTTATAAGGCTTAGACAATCCTTCTTCCTTTGAGCTAACCTTTAGGGTGTGAGTTAGACCCAAGACCTAATTTCACTTGTAGGTTATAGTTCGGAATTAGATATGAACTTTTGAAGAATCAAACACGACTGCAATAACTTTTTTTAAAGATTTAAGCAATATAACTTTTAAGCACGTCTTTGATCAGTAATATATTAAGCTATAAAGGCGTCTAGATCTAATATACCTACATTTTTGAACCATATACTATGTGACAGTTGCAAAACGTGATGTGTGATGGGATTTACTCATGCCATAATTTTTGGCTTTAATTGAACATGACAGAAATGTGAATTAAAGCCGCTTAAGCGATGACTCAATATTTTACTACAAGGGTACACTATATTTCCGAGGCGGATGGACATTTGAAGTTTATGAATTTTTACATCAATTGCAAGTAAATACGTAGTAATAATTGAGTTTTCCATCAAGAATTAATATATAAACAAGATTTAAATTAATGTTATTGAATTTTCGTATCTTACAATAGCATGACATAAGTAACGGTTGACACCTATATATAAGTTGATCATTTAATTCCAATACTGGCAAATGGCAATGCTAATAGAATTATGTATTTATTTATAACTCATCACCATGTTTTATCTTTCTGTTTTGATTAATTTATCCTTCCAAACTAAAAAAATGTTTTAAGAACAACTTGTATTTATCTATCTATAGCTGTGGATGCTTTTCTTCTCTAATTTAAAAACACTTTAATTAATGGTATCAACTTCATGAGTTGTTATTGTTATTATTATTAAAAAGCAAATAAAAAAGACTAATAAGAAGCATCTAGTCATTTTCTGCCGGATAATAAATAAAACAGTGAGATAATTACAAATTAACTATCAAAAAAGTGGTTACAGTTGATGAGCTGCTCTACCCTCAATAATGATACATCAAGTTGAGTCTGGATATGAAAAAATCTTTGATAAGGGACGTTACTCCATATGAACTCATACATTATATGAATCTCAATTAGTCGAGCTCCAATGCAGGTGTCCAAAACAAAAAAAAATGTAAGTAAATTACAAATTAGAAGTGTGGGGTCCACTTGCCCAGGTCTACCCAATGGGTCCCAAAACCAGCTGGTCTTCTAACATGGTTGAATTCTTCATCAAGATCTGATTTTTATCACACTACAAGTGCCTAAAAGGGTACTAAAGTAAGAGGGGTCCAACATTTTCTTGATCTTTTTATGTTACCCTCTACACAATATAAACATATTTTGAGATAAAGTTACAATCTTTGAAGAACAAATTAGATATTTTTCTGAGATCTGAAGAAGGGGCTCCAATTTTGTCTAAAGGGTATTTCTTCATACTTCAGATCTTTCAAAATATGTATATTGTTTCATTTTTTGAGTTTTTTTGCTGTCTTAGTGGAAATTGAAGCTAGTTGCAGTGTCATTTTCTTTAATGTCTTTTTAAAGATTTGGTGGACTGGTGCTCTTTTGGAACTAATACTATAATATGTTCAGTTGAATTAGTAGTTCTGTTATATGTTTAGCTGTTGAGTAAGTATAGAGATAAAAGAATCAATTTTGATCCATCTATGTGATTTTTGATCACTGTGGGACTGAGGATTCAGAATCTTTCTTGATTTTTATCCCTGGTGAGAAATTAGGTGTAATAGTTTAGGTTTTGGATAACTTGTTAATCTGGTTAGAAATGACTGTATAATTCATAGATCTTTTAAGTTGTTACCTTCTTTTCCTTAAATGATCTTCAGATGATTTGTAGGTTCTTTCCTCACCCTTGTCGTAGTATTACTCTTGTAGTTTCTTGTCTATCTATTTTTTTTATTATCGGTTGTTTCTCGTACTTTGACTATTGTATTATTTTGTTGTAGTACTGTTATGTTACTATATGTTGTTTTTGTTACTATCTGTTTTGGACTGTTTTTTCTTGAGTCCAAGGTCTATTGGAAACAACCTCTCTACCTCTGAGGTAGGAGTAAGGTCTGCTTATTCTCTACCTTCCCCAGACCCCACTTTGTGGGACTACACTGGAGTACGTTGTTGTTGTATTTGCTTCCTTTTGATTTTGTGAGTTATGTGGATAAATCTCTCACTGAAAAGGTTAAGCTAGCCGTGTAATGTGTTTTGCTTTGTCTTTTAAATAGGGAACATTGAGGAATGAATTGAAAATGGGGAAGAAAGGAAACTGGTTTTCTTCAGTAAAGAAGGCACTAAGCCCAGATCCTAAGGTGAGAACACGGACAAGGTTTTGTGGAATAGCTGTATCGAGCTTTTCTAGTATGCTGTAATGCTTTTTTCATAATTTAACTGTGACTAAGTATTCTTGAGCTTAATTTCAGAAATCAAAGAAGAAATGGTTTGGGAAAGAGAAGGATCCAGTTCCAGATTCGTTGTCCCCAGCTGCTGCCTCAGTATCTCCTCCTCATCCTGTTCCTCATGTGGAAGAGGTTGCACTGGATGAAGTGGACAAGGAGCAGACAAAACATGCATACTCTGTTGCAGCTTCCACTTCTGCAGCTGCTGAAGTTGATGGTTCAGCCACCGAGGCTGCTGAAGAGGTTGTTCCATTAGCTAAAGTGACTCAGTATACTGGCAAATCAAAGGAGGAAGTAGCCACAATCAGGATTCAGACTGCATTTAGAGGATATCTGGTATGCTTCTGTACATTCTTATATTCGTTTTGTTCTAAATGAATTTCCCGTATGTGGAAGTATTTCTTTTCAGCTAGGTTACTATAAGCTTGATCATTTTCCTTATTAGATCAGTAAAGCTAGTAATAAATTGCTTGATACTGAGATGGATTGACATTTATCAACTGCAGGCTAGAAGGGCATTGAAGGCATTAAGAGGTCTAGTTCGACTCAAATCACTTGCTGATGGACCTACAGGGAAACGGCAAACTGCACATACTCTAAAATGCATGCAAACGCTGTCTCGTGTGCAGTCTCAGATTAGTTCTAGAAGGATTAGGATGTTGGAAGAGAATCGAGCTCTCCAGAGGCAGCTTATGCAGAAACATGCAAAAGAACTTGAGAGTTTGAGGGTCAGTATTCTTTGGTTATTCCACCTTTTTTTTTTTTCTGAAAGAAGGAATCTGCACCAATATAATGTTTCGAAATGGATTGTTTCATTGTTTGCTTTTTTTCTTTCCCTAACAGAAATTTTTGTTTGTTTTGATAGAGAGGGGAGGAATGGGATGACAGTGCGCAATCAAAAGAGCAGATTGAATCAAGCTTGCTCAGCAAATATGAAGCTGCAGTGAGACGAGAAAGAGCACTAGCTTATTCATATTCACATCAGGTAATTAATTAGCTTATCTTTTCTTCTATACAAAAGAATTAGCATTTGGAAAGAGCACAATCGATGCATATGTGTAGTATATGACATCCAGGAAACATGTGTATGACCTCTCACATATCTATCGTCAAAACTTTATGATGACATGATCACTTACATTGAGGTCTCATCTCTTTTGTTTTTCCCTGTAAAACATATATAATGCATTACTTCAGCAGAATGACTCTAGCTGTCTAGCATGTGTTTAAAACTTATAATTTCATAGCTAGTTGGAAGATATTTTTGTATTGCTTGTGACAAAAAAATTGTCTGGACAGAAAACCTGGAAGAAGTCACCAAGATCTGCCAACTTGCTGTTTATGGACCCAACCAATCCTCAGTGGGGTTGGAGCTGGTTAGATCGATGGATGGGCGCTAAACCTTGGGAAACCCAAAGCATGTCAGAGAAGGAACTCAAAAATGATCAAATGTCCGTTCGAAGTGCCAGTATTGCTGGAGGAGAAATTACCAAGGCATTTGCCCGGTATCAGCTGAACTCTGACCTCCCTTCTCCATCCAGCCAAAAACCAAGTCACCAATCTCCTACAACCCCTTCGAAGCCAGCCAATTCAATAGCATCCAGAAAATTGAAATCGGCAAGAGTAGCTGCAATAAGCCAAGATGATGATGCACGAAGCATGATCAGTATTCAATCAGAACGTAACAACAGGAGGCATAGCATTGGGGTAGCATCTATAAGAGATGATGAGAGTTTGGGAAGCTCCTCTTCTGTACCAAGTTACATGATACCTACTAAGTCAGCAAAAGCAAAAACGCGTTTGCAAAATCCTCTAGGCATGGAGAATAGTACCCCAGAAAAGGGACCAGCAGGGTCTGTCAAGAAGCGACTCTCTTACCCGCCTTCACCTGCCAGACCAAGGCGGCATTCAGGCCCACCAAAGCTTGAGAATACCTCCATGAACACCTCTATCAACACATCCATTGCCGAGGACCACGTGAAAGAGGTCATCAACTAATTATCCTTGCCACAAGTAAGAAACTATCCTCCTGCCTTACTACATGAACTAAATGCAGATAAGAAATAAACATGTCTGGAATTCTTTGTTTCCCGTTTTGGGCTCAACGCGGATGGTTCTTGCTCTTATATATTTCCTTCTCGCAGAGTTGTTGAACGCGTGAGATTGTGATAGTTGTGTATCATTTTACAGAAAACATTATTCTTGATTGTGATTATATATGATTGTATCCTTATTATGTATCCACATAGTGAAAAAAAAACTACAGTATTTATTTATTCAGTTAAAGGTACATTATTTACTGTCTTTGAATTTTATCTGTTTTTGCTTGCTTGAATTCTGGTGATGGTTGACAAAATGATAGCCTTAAACCTGAATGTCAATCAGTCATAACAACACAGAACACCCCGTGTGCTTAAGGATTGGACATCTGTAGCATTAGATAGGGGGCGCCCAACATCAGGTAAACAATGAATTTGGATGAGTCTGATTTTGATATCATGATAAAGAAACGAACTTCGAGTTTAATTCAAACCTAAAAATTAGCTCAAGAGGCGAGAATTGTCCAAGATTATATAAATAAACCGGATATCATTCCCAGAGCTGATCTGGGACTCAACGATCTGCATTTCTTGATACCAAAGTTGTTTTCTTAAAGCAAATATCTTGAGTAAGAATAAAGTCTTGTGTAATTGGAAATGAGTTTTGAATGAGTATATGTCACGTAATGGATTGTAAATGATGAAAGGTAATTGACAAGTAGGAAGGCAATATGGAATTGTGATGATTAGACGCTGCAAACGTAGCTCATGAAATTATAATTCGTTTATTTTTGGATTGATTACCGTTCATTTATTATCTTAGTCTAATCTATTTTAGTCTATCAAAATTTGGGCTGATATCTAGCTCAAATTAGTCAATGAAAAATTGTCAAAATATTCTTAAAAAGATTTTTTTTTATTTGATACGTTATATGTAGTCATAAGAAAGAAAACTAATAAAATATTTAAACTCAATAATAATTATCATAATTGGAAAAATTACCCAAATACACATTTTATTTTATCATAATCTCTAAAATTCCCTATCATTTAAAAAAAAAAAAATCAAAAATTCCCTCTCAGATGCATCACTTCCCTCTCGGTGATACATCTATATCTCTCTCGGATACATCCCGACCCTCCCCTATGTATCCGGATCCTATCCCCTCTTTGATATATTCCTCCCCTCTCGAATACATCCCTCCCCTATGTATTTGGATGCTCTATCCCCTGTTTGATACATCCTCGCCATGTATCCGGATGTCTACTGATGTATCTGGAAGTGATGTTATCCGAAATACATATATTTTAAGAAACTTTTGTAATTTGTAAAAGAGTAGAGAAATATTGTAATTAACTGTTAACACTATAAGATTTATGTAAATTATACATAATAATTGGGATGATTTGATTATGGCCCATTTTAGATCCATTTCAGCTCAAGTAATTTTTGGGTGAATCAATAACTTACTAATTATTTACTCAATCCATTTTAATCCATCCAAATTCAATCACGACTGCTCCATTTTACACCATTAATAAGAATGTACAATATAGGAGCAAATGGTCACAATGAGTGACTACTAGACTCATCATTCCATATGTTTTGTTCTTGATAATATCCTCTATCAACATCAATCAAATCCTTTAAGCCCTAAAATGTACAAACATGCTTGGCCAGGAAATCTGTCACGATCTAAAAAGGTACCTTGACCGGTATCCCATGCTTTAAACCGGAACAAATATCATTTTTAGGAAAATATTTTATACGTGTTTTAAGCCCTTAAATTTATATTTGTTATTCATATTTTATAACATGGTACCATGTTTCAATTATTTATTTGCCCTCATATGGATCTGTATGTACCTCGTGATTAATCAAAGCATGTATTTAAGCCTGTAATTAGTAGAAATTATTGACAAAAAATTTACGGTCCATACTAAGTCTTCACTCATTAATTATCAACGTTATTCGACATTACACCATATAAATTCAAATTAGTTATATTGATAGACTTTAGATATTGAATAGAGGAGGGCGGAAAATACTTTTCTAGATAAATCAATTTGTAATTGTCTAACAAACTTCTGAACAATGGAACAATACATATGCGATTTGTACATCGAGCAAAGTTTGTGAAGAACATAACAATATAGATAGAATAAAAATAGTATCATCGATCAAGTTATAATAATAGATAAATATGCTATTTAATTTGACTTCAGCTGACATCTACGCCCTCTAGAGTGTGCACAAGTAGGCACTCATACTTTTATAAAGTTAAACAAGTAGACACATGCATCTTACATGACGGCCTATGTGTCAATTCAGTAACGTGTGTATCTACTTGTTCAAAACTTTAATAAATTGAAGTATCTACTTGTGCACACACAAAGTTAAAAAGAACATAGATGACAGGAAACCAAATTAAAAAATATATTTATGTACTATATTTTTTTGATAATTAATCAAACTTTCGGCATAATCGATAATTATAACTCAAAGTACACTATTTCTGAAATTTCCTCATATTTGCATAACTAGCCAAAACATGAACACACATTAATAAGTAGTGGCCCAAAAAAGGGTCATATGAGTAAATCTACCAATTAAAAACTGGCCCGGTTTAATTAGGCCCAAACCCATTTTCCAAAGTATTCGCTTCTTGCCTTCTTCTTCATCTTTCACATTTTCTTCATTCTTTCGTTGCTTCAGAGCTAAAACCCTAACAGCAAAAAGGCGAAAGATCAAAATTTGAGAAAAGCTATGAGTTCTTCTTTGTTCTGAATTCATCTTTAAGCCCTAAGGAGAACAACCTTCTTGTAGAAAATGGTAAATCAATCTTTTCGTGCTTTGAATTCTTTTATTTGAAGAAAAGGAGAAAATTTAACTTTTTTTTTAAATATCAGTAATTGTTCGCGTTGATTACTTATTTCATATAATTTTTTTTTTAATGTGAGTTATCGATCATGTAGCTGTAAGTTTTGTACTAGTTGTTTGTTCTTCTTATTGATTAAGTTTGAAGTTTTGTTTTTTTTTTTCATCCAAAATTTGATTGTAACTTGTGAACTTGGATTAAGTTATTGTTTTGGGTGTTTGATGCTGCCTAAGCAATTTTTTTTTTCATATCACTGACCTCAGCTAGCTTTGGATTGAAAATAGTAGTTATTTTTGGTTACTCCCAAGTTTGCATATTTGTTATCTATTTCTTGGACCTCTAGTATTGCTCCCAAACTCAAGCAAAAGAAATTTGATGTTTTTCCAAGTGTCATGTTTCAGTTAGGTTTGGTTTAGATCATTTTTTTCCTTTCTATTTGAGATAACGAAAGTGGAATAGACAAGTTCCTAGAGTGGGTAGATGAAGGGAATGGAGAAAGGCCCTCATTGGTGGGAAATAGACGGGTGGGCTCTGATGTTCAAATGAGGGCGTTGAAGTTGGATAGCACCATATTTGTGTTCGTATTGTGTCTTCATATTTGTTATTGGATGTGTGTTATCCCTTTTGTTGTCAGTTCTTCACTTGTTAAATTAGGTGCGCGAGAAACTCGCTATTTGTTGTTGTACTTTCTTTACGTGGTATATGATGTGGCCTTTGGAACGAGGGTTCACATATATATTTCACATTCTAAATTTTAGTTTCCATGTTCATTTTCTCACTTTCACGTAGTTCTGCATTCTTTTTTGTCTCTCTTCAGTTACTCATTGTTTTTCCATATTTTATTCCCAAGTAATTTGCTTTAATTATTTATATTTGTATGTATGTCAAATATATTACATAAATTTAAGCAGTAACTGACTCAGGGGATTTGTTCTAGTGATAAGAGTGTAGTGCGTGATATTAAAGAAAGAGAGAGAGAGTAGCATGTGATATGTGGTTAGGTGCATGTCATGAGTTTGGATCTTGCCGCAGATAAAACCTAGTACTTAAATGGAGAAGGATAGAGTGGTTGGGCATTATCCATCAGAGTGTCGTGCTGTGCACTAGCCGGTCCTTTGATTTTGCCTGTTCTGGTTCCAATACATTATTTCTTTAACACAAGCAGTAGTAATTGTCTTTACCAAAAAAAAAAAAGCAGTAGTAATTGTATTAACAGCATGCTTTTTTCATCTGTTGTGGTTTTATTACATTATTTTTTAGCAATTATAATTAAGTATTAAGATCATACTTGTTTCCAACTTGTGCGTCAGACCACACCATTGATAGCAGGACTGAGTGTTGCTGCTGCTGCATTGGCTGGAAGGTATGGCATCCAGGCTTGGCAAGCATTCAAGGCCAGACCACCCACTGCAAGAATGCGAAAATTTTATGAAGGAGGTTTTCAGCCTAAAATGACGAGGAGGGAAGCAGCTCTTATTCTTGGAGTCAGGTGTGTTTTATCATTCTTGTTAAGGTTTGGTGGGATTGCCAATGCTTAATCATAGATATTAGAATGCATTACAAATGTGAAGACACTCATTATTTGCATAGATGGCGAGATTATGTATGGTTGTTTTGATGATTATGTGCATTAATGTTGATGTGCCCAATAATGTTATTGCACCTATAAGAAATAACATGACTATGTATAGTTTTAAGCGTTGTGTCAATGTTGCACCGGAAGCTGTGACCTAGTGACCAATCAAGTGGGTGCAAATCTTGGAGGCTAGGGTTCAAATCTCCATAGAGGAAAAAAATATTACTCCCTCTGTCCCAGTTACACACTTTCCTTTACAGTCCGTTCCAAAAAAGAATGTCACCTTTCTATAATTATAAACAATTTAAATTTAAAATTTTCCGTTTATCTTTAACGAAATAATTTATAGCCACACAAATGATCAAGGAGTGTTTTAGACCACAAATTTCAAAAGTCTTCCTTTCTTTTTAAAACTTTGTACCAAGTCAAACGGTGCCACATAAATTGGGACGTAGGGAGTAAGTGATTTCTTCCTGCCCAAGCCTTATTGAGCAGAGTTAACCAGGTACCTGTGTTGGTGGAGGAGTTAGCACCCGTAGCAGGGACTAAGTGGAATACTTGAGGTGCGCACAACCTAGCTTAGCTTTAATGTGCTCCTTGCTAAAGGGTACAAATTATGGTGAAAATATAATTTGGTAGATTTTGCACATTTATTATTTTCTTGTTGCACGTTCATGCTGACCATCTATTCATTCTAACTTAGTTTCAGGATAATGACTATTTTTTTTACTAGAGGAACATCAATATATGTCACTTAATGCAGTGTTTTTGGAAGCTCTTGCTTCATTGAAGTGAAAACACAATTTTGTAAGAAAAAAAAAAAAAAAACCTTGCACAGAGACTTTATATATACATAATACACAAATGTTTCAATGTTCAAAACTAAAAAGTAGATAGCAAAATATCCCCCATAGGACTAGCAAATTCAAAACCAAAAATCAAAAACCAAAATACATTGGTTGGCCATGTATATTATGATTACGAGGAGAATAAACAATCAGAAAAGCTGTCTAGTGCACTGATTAATTTATTAAATCAGAAAACTGAAATGGAAATATGGCTATTACAATGAAATTAATAAACTAAAACTGACAAATTCAATTAACTAAAATTAAAACAAGAAAGAATTGGGGGAAAAAAGGAAGTTCATGAAACCAAGGATTGAAAAAATGAAATTGTCAGCACCTCCAAGCAGTGAAGCCACAAAGAGAAAAAGAGGAGAGATGACGTACTTGGAAAAAGACAATGGAGTCGCGGTCGCACATAGGTGAACACTAGTGGGACTCTTCGATTCGAAGAAGAGTCCATTTTTCAAAAAAAAAAAAAAAAACTTATGTTCAGCTCACTTTGTGCTTTAGGGGTTGAAGCGCCCGCTTCTGTTCACCTCTCTCACTTTAACTATTTGAAGCGCCTCACCCGCTTTTGTAAACATTGCTTAATGGGGAAGCAAATTTGAAGTAAAGCAAACATTGATGATAATAAGTGTCCTTTATTAGACTTTGAACATTTGTTAGTACTCCATTCCCAAATTTGACTGGGTACGGAGTTTAAGAGAGAAATAATTTTTTTGAAACTTGTGATCTAAAACAAGTTAGAGATATTTATGTAGCTATATATCATTTTATTAAGATAAAATGAAAAGTTTAAAGTTTAATTGCTTCTATATAGAAAGGTACTCACTTTGTTCCTATGTAGTTGTGACCATTTTAGGTTTCACTCCCCTTAAGAAACCAGGTTACTTATTGTACTCTTATTTAGTGTTCTGTTAAAGTCAAGTTTTCAATGCTTCTTGGAAGTTTAAATCAACATTAATTCATATCAAAATTTTGCAAAGTGAAATAAAAAGCAATCTTTTCATATTCTCTTATACTCCATGAAGACTAAATTAAAGCAGAGTACATGAAGACTAAAATTGAAATGCATTGGATGACTTACAAATTTTGAGCTTGAATTGATCCAAATCTGAAGATTTACAATTTTCCACCTCAATTTCCCAATATATTTTATGTAAAAAGAAATGTTTTATTAACTCTTGAAGTAAATGGTTCAACTCACTCTTGAGTTATGAACATGAATTAATTACTTAGTTTTTTTATATTGGTCAAATGCATAGTTTCAAGGCTAATAACTCTCTAGGGTAAAATAAGAAAATAGTTTCATTTATGCATTGGTTTCGTGTAATGAAAAGTATTAAAGAACATTTATATTTAGTAAGGACGAAATGTAAGTTGGAACACAGAGAGTATCATTTTTTGTGACAGGTTAGAAAGGGAAGCTTCACATCAATTGGGACATATATATCCTCCGTTCCTATTTACATGTCGTTCTCATTAAAAATAAATGTTATTTAATATTTGTCATTTCACAAAATCAATGCATAAATGATACGGTTCTTTCTACTTTGGCTTTGAAAGTACTATACATTTGACCAACATAGGAAAACTAAGTAATTAATTCATGTTCAGAACTCAATAGTGAGTTCCATGTCTTGAATTCTTTTTACCTAAGATATATTGGGAAATTTTTAGATTTTGGATAAATTTATATTGAAATTTTGGCTCCAATTTTAAGCTCAAAATATTGAAATGATCGTCCAATGCATTTCAATTATAATGCACTTCAATTCTAATTTAGTGTTCATGGAATATGAAAAGATTGCTTCTTTTTTTCACTTTGCAAGATTTGACATGAATTAATGTTGATTTAGACTTCCAACAAGCATATTTATCATTTATTGAAAACTTGACTTCAAGAGAACACTAAATGTGGGTACAATGATAAACTTACCCAATTTCTTAAGGGGCGTGAAAACTATATAGGAATTAAGGGAGCACTTTTTTTTTGCGCAATCATATTTACCATTCTGATAAACCGACCTAAAAATAAATCCTAATTATTTGTTACTCCATGTTCTTTGGTAAGCCTTATGAAAAATCATTTTTATTGGGGAAGTTGTAGCAATACTCGGTTGATCCAATCTATATGACATTCTTTTTAAGTTGTTATATCCCGAAATGTTGGCACTATGTCTCAATAATGTTATTATTTTATACAACTCTTACCACCTCAACTATTAAATTTTAATATGATGTGATGTTTTCTCTATGGCACTAAGTACTAACATATCAAATATTTATTTATTATTTTCATCCAGTAATAGTTATGTATGTATCTATGATTCATATAGTCTATCCCAACTTGTTTGAGATTGAGGTGTAGTTATCATTATAGTTTTGCATCTGTTTTAACCATACATACACTAGCCTTCTAACTCACATCCCCTTTGGTAGCCATTTCTATCTGACTAGCCTTACTTGTGCATTCTTGAAACGTTGAGATAAGAATAAGGTAGAGATATCAGATCACAATTGATGTACAAGAACGGCCCCTTTGGGAGATTAAGTACTCAAATCTTTTGGAACACTCTGGTAGATGTAGCTGGACCATTGCATAAGTGTGGCGGTGCTTCATTTCCCCTTTCTTTTCTTGGAGTCTTTGTTTTCAGGTGTTCTGCAAGTTTGAAATTGTTTGACATGGTAGCTAAGTAAAAAATCTATTATTCTGAAACAAGTCAAAAGTGTATGCTGGCATCAGGTTTTGATCCTTTTGCATTGAAGAGTGAAGACAACTTTTAGGGATCTCTTTGAGATTAAGGGCACAAAATGTAAACTCAAAAGTCATCGTTCCCTACTTCCGTTCCATAGATCATATAAGATGTAATACTTTGTCTCTTCCAAGAAGGCTATATTTAGATGCTTTGATCACTTCTTGTAGCACGGATGAGACTCAGCTAGTACCTTGTTATGTATGAAGATATGATTGGTGACATGAGGCGGGTAGTCTTTGGTTTCGAATTGAAGCCCCTTTTAGTAGAGTATATGGGCAAATAACACTCTTTATCTCCTTTCACTTCGGACTAGTACATACTACATAGCATACTTGTTAAAGTGGAAAGGTATATCGCTTCCTTTTCCACTAAATATCTGCAGGATAGTTCATCTTCTGATCTATTGAATTGATTTCATTGGCATCATTTACAACAGGGAAAGCACTCCAGCAGATAAAGTGAGGGAGGCACATAGGAAGGTGATGGTAGCCAACCATCCAGATGCAGGAGGCAGTCACTACCTTGCTTCAAAAATTAATGAAGCGAAAGACATAATGCTTGGGAAGTCTAAGAACAGCGGTTCTGCATTTTAATCTCAACCGAGAGTCTCTTTGGTGCTTTAGAAGTTACAAATTACATGGTAACCGGAGGCGGATCATGCTTTCTGGCATTATAGACAACTTTAAAGTGAAGTAGATTGATTCTTTTTGACCAAAAGATGTATGTTAGTTGGAAAAGGCAACATTTTGATAGTTGTATGAGTTCACTGAATGTGAAGTTCCAGACAGAGTGTTAAGCCAATATGTACTTTTAACAATTGATGACACATATTCATGGTTAATAATTGGTTGGTTTCTTCTTTGTTTGGATGCTGATGAAATTCTTTCACCATCTTTGTGTTGACAAGAGCAAGAGTGTCCCGTGTAACCTAGTCCAGTATAGGAGTGATTTTTTTTATGACCTCGACTAATTCCGTGGGATACATGAGCCGACTCGATTAGTTGTGCTATATCTGTATTTGTACTATTGCAATTTTGGAATTAGTACAAATACAAATATCCCTAATTTGATTCTGAATTATAATTCCTTATCCCTCAAACCAAATGATTGGAAAAAATAAATATCATAGAACAAATGAAGTACTATTTCACAGCTTAATTCCCTACCAAGGAAATCATTTCCTTTGACCTTTCCATTCTCTCAAAGCATGTTTTAGCAATATGATTTTTACCAAATAAAACATGTCCAACTCATTTATAAAATATCTACTTATGAGATTTTCCATAAAACAAAGAATAATAAAAAAAGTAATCATATGATAGTACATTTTACATTGATGATAAATGTGGTTCACTACCTTGTTGAGGCTTTATCTTAAAAAAAGTTGATACTTAACTTAAACTTAAAGTTAAGTATAATTAAGTTGTACTATTTTCATTGATAAAAAAACTGAATAGACTTCAAAATTTTGATAACTTAATTATTCAAAAAGTTATTTTTTTTAAAAAAAGTTAGCTGTCTTAATCTTGTTGATTGATAACTATAACTGACAATGAAGCATATATTTATAAAGATATAGCCACATGTATATGTGCATTTTCTTTAAGTATTAATTAAAAAATATAGTTGTCTAGAACTAATAGAGATTTTAAAAAATTAAAATGCCACAACGAAGGAAAGCCTGTCTTCACCAACCAAACCTCTGCATAACAAAAAAATTAGATGCCTTCTGGAAAGATGGTTCGAAATTTCTTTACTTTTAATTAGAGGTTTCGGATTCGAATTTCTGGAAATATAAAAAATTCTCCACCATGCGATTTAGGATGTGTTTGATATCGCAACTAGTTATTTTTATGCGTTAGTGTAAGTTACATACTTGGCCCAAATCAATCCAAAATTTAAAAACCTTTACCCTAAGTTAGTATATTTTTATCCTAACTAATTCAAACTTAGACGAGCCATATTTTTATAAACTAATTTTATTATTATTTTTCGTTTGATTTACAATGTATTATGGGGACAAAAGACCTAAAAACTTAATGATGAATGTGACTGGACCCATGCAACACATTGTTAAACAGTCGTTTCAAAATGTTTGTTAGCTGAGTTGTTTTGCCTTGTATCTTTATTTTACGAAATTTCTGTATAGCCATTTTTTAATAATAATATCCTTATATAATAATATTTTATTATGATAATCAATTAAAAATAATTTTTTATATAAAATTTTACCTTTTTCTAACTTTTTTTTACTTATAACAACAACAATCATCGTTAAAAAAGTACGTTTTTTTTTTTGTAAAATTAACTCCTCTATAACAATTATCTTCTTTTTGTTGAGTAATAATTAACCATCATAGAAACGAAATCTCTAAGATTATTAATTAATTAATATATTTAGAGATTCTGACCATATATATATTAAGATTATTAATACACTTATTATGAAAAAAATATATTATATGAATATATATTTCTTATTATTAAAAGATTTCTCTTCTTTATACAAAGTATGATTAAGTTTAGAATTTGACATCTTCTCGCTTGTAGCAATTAAGTAACATTTAAATGTCAAACGTTATTGTGTTGACATGATAATCCATCACTATAGCTGTCAAAATATCTTTAAATTAACAATATTATTATAAAAAATAATAATTATTTTTTTCTTTAAAATGAATATATTATATATAAAAATATAGTTATGTCAAATTATTGAGAATGAGAATGCACATAACTAACGTAAGTCAACTATAAAAGATTATAAAAGATTTTGGTCCGTGAGGTTCACGGATATTAGACTCTAATGTTCAAGTTAGTTGGAAAATAATAAATAATAAATAATAAATTTTCTCCTAGTCTGTTATTTAAATCAATAAGTAAAAAAATAATTATTATTTTTAAATAAGTGAACTTTATTTAGGTATAACTTATGTTTAAAATTATAAAATAACTAATCCCAAGGGTAAAGTTGAATAGATACTTTTAAAATAATAATAATGAAGTATTTAAAATAACAACTTTTAGTAAATATAACAATTAAATATGAACGAAAGGAGTATATATTTGTATATATTCATATACATTAAAAGATACTTATTTCGTTTTAAAATAAGTGATTTTTTATTTTATTTCAAAATAAATGATATTTTACCTAGTAAAGAAGAATTATTTTTTTCTTTCAAAATTACCCTTGTTTTAATACATGAAGTTTTACACAATTAAAAGTCATTTCTTTCTTCTAAACATTTAATTAAGGATAATATAATAAAATATTTCTTATTTTTTAGGTATACATTTTTTTAAAGAATGTGTACAAGCTAACACCACCACTTCTTTTAAAAATAAAATAGCGGGAGTATAAACTAGTATATTTAGCCATTTTAATATTTTCTTGTAACGATAACTTAAATGTGAAAACTACTAAAAGAACACACTTTCTTTATTTTATTTTGCACTACTCTTATGATTAAAATATTTTTTTACTTATTTTACTAAATTAAGGAAAAATTGTATTTTTCTTTCAATAATACATTTATCATAAAGTAATTAGTAACTACAAAAGTCAAGGTTAATTTTCAAATATATTTAATAAGATTAAATTAATAAAATAGATTGCTAATAAAAAAAATTAAGGAGTGTTAAATTAATATAGACAAAGTACATTTAAAACGAACCAAAGTACATTCAAGTAATTAATGATGCAAGTTCCAATAAATACCTTTACCTTTCCCCATATACAATCTAATACTCCAGTTATCCCAATTTATATGATACTTTTCATTTTTTGCGAGTCAAATTATTTAAATTTGTCAAAGAATTTGCACTTGAAATCTTTAAATATTTTGAAATGAAATTTATATATTTATAAACTACATAAAAAGTACTATAAATTACAATAATTAACAATTCAAAAAATATATATAAAATTTACGATCAAAACTCAATTTATTTGAATTTCGAAAGTCAAAAGGTGTGAAGAGTAGATCAAGTTGGGAAAAGAATTCCCCTAAATAATTACTACATTATCACTTCTAAAACCACCCAAAAGAAAAAAATAATATTATTTATCTATTTTTTTTTTATTATTGGAGCTGGGAGCCCCTTTTATTCAACTCAAATATTTATAATATTATTTATCATTGACTATATTGGCACAACAAATATTTTTAAAAAATAGAAAAAAATAAAAATGAAGTAGAGTAGGCACTTTCAGTGGACAAGAAAACAAGTGAAGTCCATCTTGGTTCGGTAACTTGAGAGCTATCATTCACTAACCTTTGGGTGGGTCCCACAACATCCAATAGCGCGTGTTTCAAGATATCCATTACTCTATCTGTCCCAATTTATATAACGATTTTTGAAGTTCGAGAATCGAAAATAATTTAAATTATCAATTAATATAACTTATGTAATTTTCAAATATATAGATTTTATTTTCGAATTTATGGTCATTCAAAATGTTAAAATCTAATTTGGAAATTTGAGTTCTCCACAATCCACATAATTTGGGATAAAGAATTTGAAAAAGGATCACACAATCTACTTTAATACAAATATTAGTAATAGTAATTCAAACCGCCCTCGATAAAAAAAAATACATCATATATATAAAGTATTTTTCTAGAATTTTAATGTAATCGATTTGAATCTCCTAAACTAGAAGTTTGACTCATTTATTTAGTGATTTAAATTCCTAATACCTATAGATTACGAAGAGACAACTTAACCGTTGCTCTCCAGATAGGCTCCCCTTCAAATCAGTGCACTACACTTTCTTTTTCACTTTCTCCATCCAGTGACAAAAAAAAAAAAAAAAGAGTATTTTTCTGCTTCTTAGATTATTTTTTGTTGTTGTAAAGATAGCAGTTGCTGTTTTTTTACTTAAAAGAAACTTGATTCTGGTCAGTTCAAAAACTGTTACATTTATTGTTTTAGAGACAGCTTGTTGATTCTTCTCATTTATAATAGTTATGTTCTTTCCTCAGTTTTCATGTGTTTGGTATACTAGTAGTTGTTCACAGCATTCATTTCTCATATGAGTTGATGTGCCTTTTTTATTTTTATTTTTGTGTGTGAATGTGAATTGGTTTCTTTAGAATAAAGTTTCAATCTTTGAGTTTTTTTTTTTAGTTGGTTTTACTGTGTAAGTTTTTTTTTTTTTTCTGTTTCAGATCTATTTTATGCATTAAGAACAGAGAAAATAATCATTCAAGAAAAGACTTCCTAGTTGTGAATCATTTTATGTGGTTGTGTTCCATAAAGTCATTAGTGATTACTACGTTAATTAGTCACTTTTCAAAGTTTTTAATTGTGGTTTGTGATGTTTGAGATGAGCTAATGAAGCAACATGGATAATGAGGATTACGTATGGTGTAGTAGTTGTCTTTGTTTTAGCTTAAACAGATAAAAGGAAATTACCTAACGTTTTTTTTGTCTTCGTTGAAATTTGAACCTGAGACATCGTGGTTGTCAGGGTGCGTACTTGTTGTTATGATGGTGGTTTCTGAAGTCATTTTCTATGTGTATTTTAGTGTCATTTTCTTTGATATGATGTCCAAAGTGTTATATTACTGTTATACAATATAAACAACTTGAGTAGAGATGAAGTAAAAGGGGAAAAAAAAAGAATTGGATATATATGAGTTATATAATTTTAATTATTTTTTTTTGGGTTGAATTTTTATTTTTTTTCTCTTTTTCTGTTTTTGGCTTGTTGCTTTTTTATTGTATATTTGGTTGGTGGTAGTGGAGGTTGTTTCTATTTGGAGTTCCTTTGAAGGGATTGTGTGTTTTACTTAATTTAGTTTCTAATTTGGATGTGGATTGCAATTTGCAAATCCATTATGTAACTATATTGTTTTTTTCTGTAGTTTTATACTTTTGCATATGCACATTTTAATCAAATTTCTTTTTTCTAAACCAAGAAATCTTCTCAAACTATTTCAGGTTTTGCTGAGAGGAAATTAATATTATGCAGACACCAAAATCAAGGTATTTCTAATCTCTTAACAGTAAAATGACTATATTTCATCCTTGAAATAATGACATACAGTTCTGTAGTTATTATTATCTATATATTAGAAACAAGAATGGTAACAAGGTACTCAAAACTCGAAAGTAGTGTAGAGTTTTATGCTAACATTATTTTCTCTTATACCTCGAATCAAACGAGTCCTGGAGTAGTGTTCTTAGCAGTAATATGCTCACTATTCATGTGGTTATGAGTACTTGAGGATCTGCAGCAGCTCAGCTTATGCTATCTCAGAAAAAGACTAATCGAAATCGAAGGGAGTAAGTGATTAGAAAAAAAGAGGAACTAACAAAAGAGTTTTATTCAGTCTCTCTTTTTTCTCTTTGTTATGTGATTATCTTTGAAGATTTGACATGTATAGTTCTGTAACATATTAGTACTGAATGGTAAAGTTGTCTCTGTGTGACCTATAAGTGACTGGTTCGAGATCAATGTTCTGATGTGATTCATACATTGTGACTGCTTGGATTTTTGTCTGTTGTAAGTTGTTTGCCTATCTCATTCACCTTTGTGCGTGTTTTTGGCTGAAGGAATGTTACGGTGGAGGTGCCACAAAGGACATCTCCTGCAGCACCAAAGACAGCTCGAAAACTCAAAACTCCAGGATCAGATGCTGCTACCAGGACACCTAAAGAGAGGAGTCCTAAAGTTGTTGTTCGTCGTTCTCCACGTAGTCCAGCTTTAGAGGTAAAGAAACTTAAATACTTTTCACAAAGATCTCATTCTTATAAATTGGCAGCTATCATGATCAGTTATGCTTTTACTCTTTTGTCTCGCCAAATGACCATTTAATATAGCTATTTTTTCCCAGCAAGGGTAAAATAAACCTTCACATCTTTGTACTGAAACTGTTTTGTTCTTGTTGTGGATGATTTATGGCAGTGTCACTAAATAGAGTGCTTCATGCCTCTCTTCGTGAGGGAGATATAGCACGGTTACTAAATCGGATGCTCTTTCTATTCCCTTCTTTTTTTCAGTTTCGCGTCTGAGTAGCTAGTTTGAGGCACTTGTTGCAGTACTTGATGGAAACTTATTCTATTTATAAAACTTAAATTCCATAATCTACAGCATTATCTTTCTATTCTTATCCGCGGACCATGCTAACTCGGGATGCTTTGTGCACCGGGTTGCCCTTTTATTATATCTTTGCTGCTTAAAGGTCCTCAAAATGTTACTAAGGTACTCATTGCTCATATTTGTATAACAGAAGAAGCATCCAACCGGAGTTTCCGACTTGGAAACTCAGCTTGCTCAACTTCAAGAGGAGCTGAAGAAGGTAAAGGATCAGCTCAATTCATCCGAATCATTAAAAAGACGGGCTCAACTAGAGGCAGAGGAAGTGAAGAAGCAGCTAACAGTTATGTCGGAGCAGCTTGAGGACTCTGAGAAACAACTACTTGAACTCTCGGATTCTGAGGAAGCTCGAATCCTGGAGCTACGCAAGCTATCACAGGATCGAGATCGAGCATGGGAATCTGAACTTGAGGCTGTCCAGAAGCAGCACAAATTCGACTCTTCTGCTTTAGGTTCTGCTATGAATGAAATCCAGAAGCTTAAAATTCAGCTGGACCGCGTGGCTGATTCTGAAGCCAATCAAGCTCGACATGCTGAATCAGCTTACGCTGAGATTCAAAGCTTAAGGTTAGAACTTATGGAAACACTTACATTGGTTGAAAAATTGAGAGATCAGCTAAATGATAGCAAGGAATCTGAGGCTTGCGCGCTTGAAGAAGTGAGTAAAGCACAGATGCAGCTGGAAGTGGCAAAGATGACCGAGGATACTCTACGTTCTGAAGGTCTGAAAGCAATGGAGGCTTACAAATCCTTGTCGTTGGAGTTAGAACAATCAAACAATCGAGTAGCTACATTGGAGGAACTTGTCAGTGAACTCCAAAGTGCTCAAGATATCGAAAACATGAACTCTGCACAAGAAAACGGAGTTAATGTGGAAGCCGAGGAACTCAAAACCGAGCTAAGTAATTTACAAGTTGAGGTAAGTCAACTAAGAGCTGCATTAGAGGTTTCGGAGACAAGATATCAGGAAGAATATATCCAGAGCACTTTGCAGATTAGAAGTGCTTATGAGCTAGTGGAACAATCAAAATCTGAATCAATACAGAAAGAGGCTGAATGGGAGGCAAAGTTAGAGGCTACAAAAGCTGATTTGGAAGAGTTAAAGGAGAAATTAATGAGCAAAGAAGATACACTACGAAGCATTTCAGACGAAAATAAGCATTTCAGTACATTAGATGCTGTACTGAAGGAATCAGAGTCAACTTTGGAAGTATTGAGAGCAAGTTTACTTGACAAAGAGACGGAGTTGCAAAGTATAAAGGAAGAAAATGAGATACTGATGTCCAAAATGAAGAAGAAGGAAACTGAGGGTAGCAAAGCGAATGATTCAGCTCTAGCCTTGGCAGAAGCCGCGAGAACTGCAGAAAAAGAGGCACTGGTGAAGTTAGGACACTTGACTGAGGAAGCGGATAATAGTATTAGAAAGGCAGCACGTGTGACCGAGCAGTTGGATGCAGCACAGAATGCCAACTCTGAGATGGAAGCAGAGTTGAGGAGGTTAAAAGTGCAATCTGATCAGTGGAGGAAGGCTGCTGAGGCAGCTGCAGCTATGCTTTCAACTGGAAACAACGGGAAATACACGGAGAGAACAGGTTCTTTAGATTACCACACTAAGCTGGATTCGCCATTATCTGAAGATACGGATGAGGACTCACCTAAGAAGAAGAATGGAAACATGTTGAAAAAGATTGGTGTTTTACTGAAAAAAGGCCAGAAGTAGAAGCATATCTTTTCAAGTTGCTTTCGAATAATCGCTGTTTGATTTGCCTGATAATAGTAGTCTAGTTTATGTTTCCAGTTTTTTTTTTTGTTAATAAATCTACTCTACACCTTATGAATCTCATAGAAGATTTTTGTATAGCTATTTGAAATTAAGAACACTGTATGATCTCAGTTGCCAAATATTTGGTACTTGGTAGGCTCTCTAAGGAGATATTAAGTGTTGTAATTTCTTTTGGTTATAATTTTCAGTTCATATAGTAGTTGATCTATTTGGTATTTTGAACAAATACTGCAGATGAAATGAAGCAAAAAAACATGATTAAGGATGTGGTATGTTTTCCAATTTTTTCAAGTTTGGTTGGTCAAAATGTTCTGGAAAACGAGTTTGAAAATGACTCCAGAAGTGTCATTCTAAGTTCATTGTCTCATCCTCACCCATCCAACGCCCCCAACTCCCACTCCTTGACCATCCCACAACACCACGAACCCCACTCCCCACCCATCGCACCTCTATACTGTTTTGCTAGATTACATATAAATATTGTCGGGATAAAATTTTGTTGTTCACTTAACGAACAGTAGAAAATAAGTAAGAAATTAACTTATTTTTTAAGAAAACATTTTCCGTCATACCGAACAACCGCTAAAGGTAGAATTGATCTATTTGCATATATACAATGAACTCGTCTAGTGTTGTGTGTATTATGGTTTTAACCTTCAACACCAACAAGAAATATTAATTATGGAAATCTATGGTTTTTCATATGATAATTATTTGTTTCAGTGTGAAATAGAAATCTATCAACAATTCATGTAAATATCAACTATAATTCATCTAAAACATAACATAAAAAAGACAGCCTAGTGCACAAAATATTCCGTGTTAGCAGAGTCTAGAGAAGGACCCGCAATCTTAAACAACACAGAAAATGCACAATATGCTAGCTTATGAATTAACCTCAATTTCAATGTATATGATATTTGGAATATATATGTTCTTAATTTTATATCAATATCAAATTGATTGATTTTTAGAAAAAATATAACCATTAGTTCTCTAGTGAAGGTTGATATTACAATAAATCTGAGTAAGGGTGTACAAAATAGAACCAAATTGCAAATTGAGAAAAAAAACCCGACTAGTGGTTGGTTTGACATGGTTTGGTATTGAAAAAAAATCCAACTATATTTGGTTTGGTTTGGTTTTAACTAAAAAAAACCAAACCGAGACCAAACCAACTCGACATTATATATATAATTTTAAAATTTTATTTTATACATAAAAATATTTACTTTGATATAATTTTAAATATTTCTTATACTTTTTCATAGTTTTTATCTTTTAATATATTATTTCAAGTTTGAAACTTAGAATTCTGAATAGTTCAATAAAGATTAATAGTACACAGATGCTGATAATTATAATAAAGCTTAAATCAAAATCAAATTAATACTAATGCAAAAAGAAAATCAATTCAACACTAAGAATGACAATAATATTGATATTTGTTCTTTGGTTTTACATTGGTTTAGACAATTCAAATCTAATTTTAATTTCCTTTAATATTTAGTCATGTAACTAATACTTATTAAACTTATTTTAGCATGATTTAGTACTTTTAAATTATGATCATTTTCATTATGACTTGTTAATTTGCAATATTTGTTTTACGCGATTTCA
>JAJOOE010017516.1:0-15880 GCA_036250405.1 Solanum raphanifolium
TCATTCTTTGGGAAGAATGGCACCTTGTTTTCCTGTTCGGGAATGGATGGTACTTTCTTATAGTTATCTTCTGAAACTAATGGCTTCTTGTAGTAATCATTCTTTGGGAAGAATGGCACCTTGTTTTCCTGTTCGGGAATGGATGGTACTTTCTTATAGTTATCTTCTGAAACTAATGGCTTCTTGTAGTAATCATTCTTTGGGAAGAATGGCACCTTGTTTTCCTGTTCGGGAATGGATGGTACTTTCTTATAGTTATCTTCTGAAACTAATGGCTTCTTGTAGTAATCATTCTTTGGGAAGAATGGCACCTTGTTTTCCTGTTCGGGAATGGATGGTACTTTCTTATAGTTATCTTCTGAAACTAATGGCTTCTTGTAGTAATCATTCTTTGGGAAGAATGGCACCTTGTTTTCCTGTTCGGGAATGGATGGTACTTTCTTATAGTTATCGTCTGAAAATAATGGCTTCTTGGAGTAATCATTCTTTGGGAAGAATGGCACCTTGTTTTCCTGTTCGGGAATGGATGGTACTTTCTTATAGTTATCTTCTGAAACTAATGGCTTCTTGTAGTAATCATTCTTTGGGAAGAATGGCACCTTGTTTTCCTGTTCGGGAATGGATGGTACTTTCTTATAGTTATCTTCTGAAACTAATGACTTTTTGTAGTAATCATTTTTTGGCAAAAATGACGACTTATATTCCTTTTCTGACTCTGAGGGTACCTTGAAGTCTTCACTTTTGACTTCTGTGGTTGGTACTTTATCGTATGTTGAATCTGATGATTCATAAGAATAAGGTGAATATGCCATAGTGCATGTGGCAATCAAGAAAAATGCCAAAGTACAAGCAAATTGAAGCCATTGCTTCTTCATTTCGCTTCTCATTTTGAAGATTTGGATTTTAAGCCTAGATATTTGTTTGTTTTTGTTTTTCTTGTGTGTTTTAGAATGGAGGAATTAGGAGTTTATATAACATAACTAATATGGTGATTTGATGATTTGGATGCTCTCAAAATTAAATAATCCAAACATATCAAAGATTTTGCCATTTTTTGGTTATTGCTGTTCCACTAATTAAGGTTTTGAGATAATGGGAAGCCATGAACAATTCATACACATTTGCTGGACTCACTTAATTTCAATATTTAAATCCAATTTTTTATTGACTTCCAAGAATGTTGTTCTTGATTTTTTATTTTTTTTTATTTTTTGCTGGAATGTTAAAAATTTGATTAAATTTGTTTTTAAAAGTTTGAGATATGTGTAGACCTAACAAATATTGTTCATTATTTGGTGTCCATTAATTAGTTATATGTACTTGATTAGCATGAGTACTTATAATCCATATCGTGGAACCACACTCGCTTTTTTTTAATACTTTTTTTTTTTTTGGAAATTTTCGGAGAAATTCACAGGTTCTACTCTTCGGGTGCATACTGAATAAATCCACTCATATGTGATATTTTACTAACCATATATGAGATGTGTAAACTGCTCTAGACAAGTCCAATACGGTGAATTTGACTGAAAAAGTGTTGGCATGATAAATCGATCTTTGTCCTCTCTTATCCTTGCGAGTACCATACATACTTTTCATTACAAAGAATAACAATATCTTAGGTTTGATTAGTTCTTGATACAAACAGGAAAAATTGGAAGCTATTGTTTTGAATGTAATATATTTAGTGTTTTTGATTTGGCTTAATTATTTGTTATTCAAATATTGACAAAGATTATTCTAAATTTGCATCGGGTATGGTCCATTATTTCCAGAAAAAGGTGTTCTTTGAGAGATTACTCCATTTCCTAAGATCAAACCCCACCAAATAGATAATTAAGTCAATCAAATCCTTTTAAAGATTTATTTTTTAAGACTCTCAACATATTTTAGAAGTTCCGACTTTAAAAAATTTCTTCTTGAAGCTCAAAACTTCTGCAAAATAAATAAAATGCATTTTACGATTAGACGTATTGTACAATTCTTTCGAGTAATATATCTGGAAATGCACTCTGTCTCTTGGAATCACTCAATCCTTTAGTTACCTATTTTTGAAGTATCTGATGGTTGTTATGATGTTCCAGTGTTGTTCTATTAAAATTTAAGTGAAGAAATTGGCAGATGTTGGAAGAAAATAGATGAAACTAAATAAACTCTGAATAAAAAGAACTTGTATTTAATTGAAATTAACAATCTTTTGGAAATATTCAAAATACAATATAATTTAATTAAATAACAAAACAATTGCAACTCGAAGCGGGAAAGGAAAATAAAACAAATAAAGAATTACAAATTTTGAGATAGAACTCATATTATGAGAACTCTATGAGTTATATATGTTGAGCTGGAGGACTTCCTTGAAACATGTTGAACATGAAAGATGGAAATTTAATAATATGGAGGTGGTGGTGATGGAGAAGGTGATGCCTTCTTGTAGTAGTTGTTTTCCGGAAAAGAAGGCACATTGTATTCTTCTTTAGGCACTAACGGAACCTTTGGAACAAATGACACCTTTTTATAGTTATCTTCAGGAACTGATGGCTTCTTGTAGTAGTCATTCTTTGGCAAAGAAGGCACCTTGTATTCGGGTTTAGCAACTGAGGGTACCTCTGAAACGTATGACACCTTCTTGTAGTTATCTTCTGGAACTGTTGGCTTCTTGTAATAGTCATTCTTTGACAAAGAAGGCACTTTGTATTCTTCTTTAGGCACCGAGGGCACCTTTGGAACATATGACACCTTTTTGTAGTTATCTTCTGGAATTGATGGCTTCTTGTAGTAGTCATTCTTTGACAAAGAAGGCACCTTGTATTCTTCTTTAGGCACTGAGGACACCTTTGGAACATATGTCACTGTTTTGTAGTTATCTTTTGGAACTGATAGCTTGTTATAGTAATCATTTTTTGGTAAAGAAGTCACCTTGTATTCTTCTTTAGGCACTGAGGGCACCTTTGGAACATATGCCACTTTTTTGTAGCTATCTTCTGAAACTGATGACTTCTTGTAGTAATCATTTTTTGGCAAAGAAGGCACCTTGTATTCTTCTTTAGGCACCGAGGGCACCTTTGGAACATATGACACCTTTTTGTAGCTATCTTCTGGAACTGATGACTTCTTAAAGTAGTCATTCTTAGGCAAAACATGTACCTTGTATTCTTTCTTAGGCACCGAGGGTACCTTTGGAACATATGACTCCTTTTTGTAGCTATCTTCTGAAACTGATGGCTTCTTGAAGTAGTCAAATTTTGGTAAAAATGACTCCTTATATTCTGGTTTAGCCATCGAGGGTGCCTTTGGAACATATGACTCCTTTTTGTAGCTATCATATGAAACTGATGGCTTCTTTAAGTAGTCAAATTTTGGAAAAGATGACTCCTTGTATTCTGATTTAGCCATCAAGGGTACCTTTGGAACATATGACTCCTTTTTGTAGCTATCATCTGAAACTGATGGCTTCTTGAAGTAGTCAAATTTTGGAAAAGACGACTCCTTATATTCCGGTTTAGCCTTTGAGGGTACCTCTGGAACATATGACGCCTTCTTGTAGTCGTCTTCTTGAATTGATGGCTTTTTAAAGTAGTCAAATTTTGGAAAAAATGAGTCTTTATATTCTGGTTTAGCCATTGATGGTACTTTTGGAACATATGACACCTTCTTGTAGTTTTCTTCTGAAACTGATGACTTCTTGTAGTAATCATTTTTCGGCAAAAATGACACCTTATATTCCTTTTCTGACTCTGAGGGTACCTTGAAGTCTTCACTTTTGACTTCTGTGGTTGGTACTTTATTGTATGTTGAATCTGATGATTCATAAGAATAAGGTGAATATGCCATAGTGCATGTGGCAATCAAGAAAAATGCCAAAGCACAAGCAAAATGAAGCCATTGTTTCTTCATTTGGCTTCCCATTTAGAAGATTTTGATTCTTAGCCTATATAATCTTTTTTTTTTCTTTTTCTTGTATATTTGAGAATAGAGTAACTAGGAGTTTATATAGCCTAAACTAAGAAAGTTACTTGATAATTTAGATACTTAAAATAATCCAAACATATTTGGTTATTGCTGTTCCACTAACATTTTTGAGATAATGGAAAGCCATGAACAATTCATACACCTTTTCTTGGCTCAATTATTTTATAAAATTAAATCCAAACTTTTTTTAAAGTTCTATGGTCCCATAAGATATTATCCAAACTTTAGGGGGTTGAATGAACATTTTCTAAACTTCAGTATGTCAAAATGACAATTAACTATTTTCCCTTCTTCTTCCTCAATCGCCATTTTATCTCAGCACAAAGAACCGATTTTTATTTTTATTTTTTTGTTGTTGAAATTCTTACAAATCTTTTATTTCTAGCAAATACTGAAAGTTCCAATATTTTTGAGGTTTCAGCAAATCACAGGTAATACATTTTTATGTTGATTGAGTAGAAAGATTACTTTTTTATTCAAATTGAATAAATACCCATATATCAAGTATGTAAAGATTGCCTTTTTAATAAAATTTTATTGACCCATAAGTCAAAATTGAATCAAATATGTGCATAATCAGATCTGGTTGTCTCTTTTTATGTATGTATCTCCTTCATCTTTTGTCTGCTCAGTGCTTTTGGTTCTTCGTTTAATTTTATCTCTTGGTTGAACATATGTTTTTATATTTGAGCTTCCTTTTTTGAACTGAATTTGTGGTGTTTTTGGTTTTTTGGAGGATTTGTAATTTTGAGGGTCTTATTTTCTGGGCTTTTAGTGGCTTTAGGGTTGAGCCGCCTTGTTCGTGTGGTAAGAAGTTTATTTTTTTGTAATGTAACTTGAATTCACACCCCTATATCAAGAACGAATGAATTTCTAGTTGTAGGTATCAACTTTGCATATTCATTAGATACCAAGTTTGGCTTTTTATTCATCTTGTATCGACCCATAAATCAAGAATCAAATTATTATTGCTTGTATCGAATTGTGTAGAGGTTGGTTATGGATGGATTCAGGAGAGGTAGAGGTAGACTGAAGGATATTGGGGAGAGGTGAGTAGAAAGGACTTGATGCAGTTTTGCAGCTTATTGAGGATATGACCTTAGATAGAAGGTGTGGAGGGTATGAAATAAGATAGTAGGTTAGTAGGTAGGAGTGTTTTGTCTTGTTGTCCCCTTACCTAGTAGTCTAAAACTACAACCCCCACCCCCCAATGCCGCAATACTAGACCTGACCCTGTGCTCAGGCTTGGCTAATTTGCAGCGTGCGGAAGGGCATTGGTGGTAGATGATAGAAAGGTGTGTCAACAGCCTCTGTTGCTAAGGCCTTATGAGCATGTTTTAATTTGGCAGGATTATCTAAGATGCTTTCAAGAATTGCGAAAATCCCACTTGTGAGTTCACATCCTGAGGTTTACGAACCATGTGATGATTCGTTTGCATTGGTCGATGCTTTATTAGCTGATCGAACTAACTTGTTACAACACAAACCCTCAATTTGTATGGAAATTGGTTGTGGTAGTGGCTACGTTATTACTTCACTTGCTGTTATGCTTGGACACGAAGGATTTGTTCCATACTATATTGCAACAGACATCAACCCTCATGCAATAAGGGTGACTCGTGAGACCATGGATGCTCATGGGGTTTATGCAGATTTGGTAAACACTGATATTACATCTGGACTTGAGAAGCGATTGGCAGGATCAGTTGATGTGCTGGTTGTGAACCCTCCTTATGTTCCTACACCTGAAGACGAAGTTGGTTTTGAAGGCATCACTTCGGCGTGGGCTGGAGGGGAGAATGGTCGAAGTGTTATTGATAAAATACTGCCTGCTGCCGACAATCTTTTGTCAGAGAAGGGCTGGTTATATATGGTCACGCTCACTGCTAATAAACCCTCAGAAATATGTCTTGAGATGAGAAAGAAGGGTTATGCATCTCGAATTATCCTTCAAAGATCAACTGAAGAAGAGAGCCTTCATATTATCAAATTTTGGCGAGATTCTGATAGCCAGTTGGAGCTGAATAATCTAAATTATTGGTCAAAACTGGTCGGGAATTAGCGAAAGACTCTCATTTTGTCTTCATCGATTGTCCGTTGAGGAATATGTCACTAGCTATTAATAGCATAGCAGATAGAGGAGGAAGTTCATCAACTGGATGTGGTAAGGCTCTCTTCTACTCTCTCTTTATTTCAGTAAAGTCACTTTTTTTCACATGGTTCGTTTAAAGCAATACATAGAAATGTGAAAAATTGAATTGCTTTTCGTTTTTGTGGTACCATTGTTCAGGTGGACGGGGTCTGTTATCTTTATTAATAGGTTTCCTCAAACAAGCTGACTCGCGCTCAACTTTATCAAGTACCTGATTTGATGCCTAAAGTTGTATCTTCTTGGTTCTAAACACAAATTTTGAATAATTTGCTTCCATAATCTGCTCTCTTCGCAAAAAGCTAGTGCGTTAATATCTCACAATGCTGAAAGAATCAGTTGATGAATATGTTTGGACGGATATTATCTGGATTCTTGGCTGGTTCGTGTCTTGTTAATTTTCGTAGATTCTTACTATATCCATGTTGGTGAAAATTCCCAGCCCTTTGAAATATAAGTGCTTATTTTGCTTGTTCATTATGTCTTGAAGTTTATAGAATATCATGTTGTGAAGCAATTCCTAATCAGAGTGATTACTTCAATTATTTCTGCAAATAAGATGCTTGTGACACAACTTCAGACCGTGATTTCGTTGCTTGGACTCTCCAGAAATGTACTACTTTTGGAGGATATGATACATCCCACAATGTTTTTGAGGAGCTCGAGCAACATAGTGATTTTTGTTTTTTAACCTTTCTACCTTGTGGCATTACCCTACATGTTTCATAAAGAACTGTCATTAGCTCCTTTTATATGCTAATGCAGCGAAAGTGTTGAAAAGTTAAATTCAAACATTTTTCTTTGTACTGTTGAGTTGAGCAACCTTGAGAAGAGAAATTTATGAAGGGATATCCATGTTCTTTAGAAGTGTTCAAAAAAATGTATTTAGACAGGGGTCGTTTGGTTCATGGACTAAGTTATCTCGGGATTACAGTTTTGAGATTATAATCCTCGAACTAATTTATACCACATAACACCAAGTTTAATGTCCACCTTATCCCGTGAACCAAACGACTTATATGTATAGACTCAATATCATCCTTATTTGCATTACCTCATTTTGCTCTTCTAGTAAGTTCTCTTGTGAACAATTTGAAACAAAGTAGATAAATAGTCCAACATAAGAGGCTAAGCACAAGAAGAAGAAGAAACAAATAGCTAAAAGGTTTCTGAATATAAAATCGCGACAAGTGAAGCTTGCTCAAATGGTAGTAATATCTAAAGTCATGATGTTCCAATGGTTTAAGCTTGGGACTTCCATGTTGGAGGTCTCAAGTTCGAAACCTCTTGCCAACAAAAGCAGGGGCTTTGTCTTCTGGGTCGAGCTCGTCGCACCGCGCTTGTCTAGTGCGGGTTACCTCTCCTATGTGGTTTATAAGCTATTGCATAGGAGCGGGATTTTTACCTTGTGTGCATTCAAAGGACAGCGACTAAGGATTTTCCTTCTCAAAAAAAAAAAAATCTTAAGTCATGAACCTCGAAAACACTCAAACTTGTTCGTGGCCCTCAATTTTACTATTATCTAGACACAAGAACAATTACACATGGAGTATGACCACTTTTCCATTCTAAAAATTCTTATTTAACATGTGCAAAATTATGTAAATTAACCATAGTTACAACTTATAAACTTAATAATACACATTTATTTATTAATTTGATGATGCATGCATCAAATCAAATCGATTAACTCACTTTCTCATTCTACCATAAAAGTATTTTTATTTTAAATAATTATCTCGAATTCACAAAAATAATTTATACATAAACTTTCATCTAATTGTATATACAACACAAAATACATGTATAATACACCTTTGTCATTCAAATTCCGCACATAACAAAAGCTTACATTCTTTGATCCAACTTTTTTTTTCGAGTATAAATTAAGTGGAACAAACTTTTATTTTATTTTAAAAATGTATATATGATAATTTTGATTTTTTCCAAAAAAGAAGAGAAAAGTACGTGAATAAACTATATGGCCGACCTTTTACCGACTTTATCTCTAATTTCTCCTTTATAATATACTTCTCCTTTTTTTCCCATTTCTCTCTCTCTAAAACTCCTCATCCAAACACTTCCCAACACCCCAAATTCCCATTTCATTTCCATTTTCTCTCTCTAGAAATCTCTCAATTATGGCGGCGCAGAAGAGAGAGAAAGAAGAAACCGAGCTGAAGGTACCGGAATCCATCCCTCTATGCTCCCCAACTCTACCGGTACCTTCACCGTCGCCTCCTCCTACGACGCATCTCTCAGTTGCGGTTATCTCAGATCTGAAGCGTTCTGATAGATCGTCGACGGAGAGAGTAGATCTGAAGGTTTCTAGTATGGATGATCAATCGAGATCTACATCAGCTGCATCGCCGGAAAGTATGGATCTGGTTAGTAGAAAAACAGGGGTGAAGAGGCAAAGAGAAGCAAACAGATGTTCTGGTATAGGTTGCCGGAGGAAAGTCGGATTGATGCCGTTCCGGTGCCGGTGCGGGGAAGTGTTCTGCTCGGAGCATAGGTATTCCGATCGACATGACTGTAGTTACGATTACAAAGCAGCTGGTCGTGAAGCGATTGCTAAGGAAAATCCAGTGGTGAAAGCTGCAAAAATTCTCAAAGTTTAAAAATGGAAATTTGAAGTTTTTTTTTTTTTTTTTGGTATTTTCAAAGTTGTTGAAGCAGTCAAGGGTGGTGGGTGGGGTGTTGTGTTGTAAATTTGATGAATGGATGAGGGTATTGTTGTCATTTTTAAGTTATTAAAATTATTAAAATAAGTTAGTGGAAATTTCTCCTTTTTTTTTTTTTGGTTTTTATATTTTTGCTTTAACTCTGTGCTGCGTTGTACTTGTGTCATTTTCTCACATGAAAATTATTTATTATTCTTATTGATGGGACTATAGAAAAAGCTTTTTCTTTATGAGAGGTTTCGAATTTGAGCTTTATAGTAATTGATAATCGAGTTTCTCTTAGGCGATTAAAAGGTTTCGAATAGGAAAATGAAGAAACATGTGTTGTTAACAATCATGCGCGATGTAAATACTGTGGTAGGAGAGGGATGAAGTTGAATTGATTCATACTTGTATCGCCATAGAGAGCGCTAAATTTTTATGTTTGCTAAATTTAATTTACTCATAAAAAACGATTTTCTTATACAATCTTTGATATAATTACATACTTTTATGTTTTATTTATACTTAAAATGAAGTTAGAAAACTCTTAAACCTACCACTAAGGCGTATTAGTTTAGTGACATTACTAAAAATGAAATTCTTCCACGCATTAATCCCCGATTATCTATTTTGTTTTTCTTTACTTTTGCAGCAAAAAAAGAAATTTAAGGTTTGACATTCAAGCAATCAATCATTCTTTCTATAGGAGATTTCACCTTCTCATCTTCATCTATTCAAGTTGATTTTTTTTTTTTGATCTTGTATCCAAAGTGCGAAAAAACATTTCCTTATTTTAATTTTAACTTAAAATAGTATTCCCAAAAAAAATATCCGAATAAATTCTAATTCCAAAACAATGGTTTAACTTCAATTTCAAATATATTTTTTTCCTCAAATTTTTCATTAATATTAGCCAAAAACATTACTCTTCTATCCACGTGGCAAACAATAGGGCTTGGCATTCGGTATTTCGGTTCGGTTTCGGTTTTTTTTTTTCGGTTTTCGGTTCTTGTACAACGTGTACCGAACACCGAACCGAAATAATTCGGTTCGGTTCGGTTTTTATTATTTCGGTTCGGTTTTTGTTAATTCGGTTTTTTGTTATGGGCCTGCTTAGTGGGCTTTTAAAAATTTTGTAATTTTTTTGTTTATTTTATATATGTTTATTTCTTTTTGCTTGTTTTACTCTGTTTTTCAAATTATTGTATGATTCAAAATAATAAATTGTCGTTAACATTGAAATTTAGCCTTGTTATAACATTGAAATTTACCGGTCGTTGTTGTGCTGCGGCTGCCTGCTGGTTGATTGGCAGCTGCTGCGTGCTGCTGGTCGCCGGAACGGTCGATGTTGCTATAGTCTGTAGACGACTAGACGTGGGAAGTGGGAACGGTAATTTTTGCCTTTTGGGAAGTGGGTTTGCAAAGTTGAAAAGTTTGAAAAGACAAACATTTGTTTTTAATTTTAAATTATAATATTTATTTTTTAATATTAATAATTAATATAATATTAATATATATATATTATAATATAATATATTTCGGTAAACCGAAAAACCGAAATACCGAATTACACAAAATATACATACCGAAAACCGAACCGAAATACCGAAAAATACAAAACCATATACCGAATCGAAATACAAATTACCAAAATAATTCTGTTCGGTTCGGTTTTCGGTTTTTCGGTGTTTATGCCCACCCCTAGCAAACAATATGAGCAAAATTTCAGAGATTTGATAATTCCGCTTCACTAGTTGTACTCTTGGTCTTAAAGGTTGTACATACTTCATAGTGACAAAATTAGTTTCTATATATAGCACAAGAAACTCTTACAATAATGGAAATCACTATTATAGTAGGTAGGGCAGCAGCGGTTTTCCATTACTCTTCTCTTCTGAGTTCTGTGGGCGCTTGATTTCCAACAAAAAGGTCAGTTTTTTTTTTATCTTTGATTAATACCCTTTTTTGATTTATGGTGATTAGTGTTATAATGAAATGTGATTAAATGAAATAAAACCGAAAAAATAAAGAATTGATAGTGTTGATCCCAATGATTTAAGATTTTGAGGTATTGATTGATTTTGTTGGTATGACACTGATATTGATTTGTTTGACCCCATGGATTTGTTTAGATCAAGAAGTTGTTGTATTTGAAATTGTATGTAAATTGGCATGTTTTTGTGTTTTTATTGAGTGTTTTGATGAGGGTGTGAGAATTTTTCAAGACCCTTTTGAGTTTCAGTTCTAAATGTTTGATTTTTTCTTAAAAAGATGATTTTTTTTTTGTTATTGGGGTAGGGGAAGGGGAAACGGAGGAGGGGATTACAAGGTGGGGGAATTGAACCTTTGCTAAAGGTGAAAGTTGAGGTAGTCAACCAATTGAGTTACTAAGATTTCGTTTGATATTTGATTTGTGTTCTTGCTCGAGTTTAGATTCTTATATCAATCAAAGTGCTTATTCGATGCCCTAGCGGCTGGTATTATCAGATTTCTGGAAGCATGATTTTGATGAAGTAGCTATGTCAGCTGGTGTAGAAGGATGGGCTGTGTTTGTGTTTCTTTGTCTGTCTTGTTGCGGGTGTGCGATTTTTTAGAACACTTTGTGGAGGAATTTTTGATTTTTACTTTGTACTCTTGCAGTTTATTGAAGCACTTTGGATTTCTTGGTAAAATTTGATCTTTAATTCATCTTGGCGGCTGGTATCATTAGATTTGTGGAGGCATGATTTAGATGAAGTGGCTATTCCAGCTGCTGTAAAGAAATTCTACTTAAAAAGATTGTCTTGGAGCCCCCAGGTCTTTTGTCTAGTGGTAAGATCGCTTCTTGTGATGTGTGGATTAGGTGCATATCACAGGTTCGAACCTTGGTGTAGAGGGGTGGGCCCATTATCCTCTGAGTTTCGAATTGTGTAACACTCCCTTGGGGATTTCTCAGTTATAAAAAAAAGATTGTCTATTTGCATTTCTTTGAGTGTTTTGTTACCAATGTGTGCTTTTTTAGAACACGCCAGGTTCCTTCATTGAATGTGATCTTTGGTTTGTACTTTGTACTTGCTGGAATGCTGATGCCAAATGATTAATTTTGCTTATAGGATGGATGATAACTAAATTGTTTCTTTGAAGTTTATTTTTGCCACTGAGATTGATTTGTGGAATCAAATCATTCCTCCACAGCCTTTTAGATCTTTATATTTACATCAAATAGCTGCTTGAGCTTCTGTAATGAAGTATTCTGAAAAATTGGCGTGCAATTAAATTTCTTCTAGTGTCTTGATATGGGGTATGAATATCTTTAAGAACCCTCTTTTGGTTTCTAGGTGCTACTTCTCATACATACACACTAACACACATTCTTTTTAATCACTGATTATCAAGTTGAATAAACCAAGTTAGTTTAGATACATTCAAATGTGTACTTGTGCGAATGTTATAGGACATAATTTGTCATCAGTTAAGAAATACTTCTTGCTAGAAGCCTGGAAATGGGATCACCGAGTGTGTGACTCACCTGAAAAGGTAATTGAGTTTCATTCAAAGCAGTATGTTGCTTTTGATAAAATGTTACTGCAAGGCTATGAGTGATGGTACAGATAGAGGGGCTTATGTACCTAATTCTTTGATCCTCCACAAATTCTCGAATGGTGCGAAAGGCACATTCCCTTTTCAATGGGAGGATATTTTTGTGCTGTTCTTTAAAGACGAATAAGTGGATATCCACTGTTGTGGGAGAGAGTAGAAAAGAATGAGGGAGGAAGGGTCCGTGGACTTTCAGGAGAATTACTAGTTTCGAACTTCAGTTGAGGTGATTTAATGCTGTCTATAAGAGTATACGCCTAAGAAGCTGGATTGGTGACAGACTCCGATGTCTCTATTTGTTTTGCCAAATCTTTTGTTTTTTGGTGGGATGGTAACTGGATTTTGTGCATGCAAATAAATTAGATTATACATACTCAAGCTGGTTATTTGGGAACTCCATGAGTTCTCTTTCTCTATATATTTGGGATACTTTGCAAGTTAATGCACATTTAGTGTTAAACAACATGGAGTAAAGGTTAAGCGATGTTGCAGCCAAAAGAGCTGTGCCATTCAAGTTTCAACCTGGTAAAAATAAGTTCCTGTTTATTTGGTTTGATATGTCTCTTGTATATACTATAAACAGATGGGTTACAAGATCTTCAACTTCTTCTAGATAGTATATCAACTCATATGTGGAATTAGCCGAGGTGCGCGCAAGCTGGCCCAAACACCACGGCTATCAAAAATTAAAAAACATATAAGTGGTCATATTTTCCTAAAATCGTAAAACTGTAGTTTTGGAAAATCCTGTGGCAATAATATACTGGATTCTAAGATTGGGTACTTTTATGCAAATGTGTTGGTAGAATGGTGTTTAAGCAAATATTGAGCTCAAAACATTTAGATTCATTTGTTGCTAACTCACATTGTCAATAGACATTTGTTTGCCTGATTTGCTTACTGTTTCTATTGTTCAGGTTTGGAAAATCAGAAGTTACGAGATGGTCAGAGCGTATTCACAAGAGCACACATATAAGCACCCATGGGAAAGAGTAACTTCTGCATCCTGGCGCAAGTTTGCTGATCCTGAGAACAAGCGCATTCTATCACATATCCTCGAAGTTGACACATTGAACCACAAGCTTGATTCCAGCTCAGGGAAGCTTTATACGACTCGTGCCATAACTATCCATGCACCAGGACCATGGTTCCTCCGCAAAATCATTCGTCAAGACATCTGCCACTGTGTAGAATCAACTGTTGTCGATGCCCAATCTCGGTCCATGCAGCTCTCCACTCGAAACATTAGTCTGGAGAAGTACATTGAAGTGGAGGAGAAAATCAGATATGACCCTCATCCAGATAATCCAAAGTTATGGACCGTCTGCAAGCAGGAAACGAGTATCAGGATCAAGCCCTTATCAGCACTGGCTTCAATGGCAGAGAAAATAGAACAGAAGTGCGTGGACAAGTTTCAGGCGAACAGTGCGAAGGGAAGAGAAGTAATGGAACGGATGTGCAAGTACCTCGAAGCTGAATCCAGAGGCATTTCAGCATGATTTAGCAATCAAACTTTACATTAGGCTTCTTCAGTGCTAGTATCCGACCCCTCCTTTAAACGTGAGAGGTGAGTTTACGATGAACACTTGTTGGCAATTTGAATGTCATCATATGGAGAAGAGGACGCCGATCATGAATCGTTCTTTCTGAACTTTTTGTAAGCTATAGTAGATGCAATAACTAAGTTATCCTAGAACTTCTTTGTGAGAATGTTACCTAGATGGAAATTTTACTTTTTAAAAAATACTTTACCCTTGCAGTTTGAATGTGTAGACATTCTATGCTTCATCTTGAATGGCTTCACCAATGAACTTACTTTTGCTGCTGCTGGAAAATTGTGAATATAAGCCTTGTTGAAGACACTATCTGTTCGATTTCACAGAAACGTCGTCCTTGAGGACTGTGAGATTATATTACCAGAAAATGCGCAAAGTGATCCTTGTAAACACAGAAGGCTTGAAGAACACAATTTTGTACGTGACGTTTTACATGTCATGTAGATTTGCACACATCGAGACATGTAATGTATGATGATATGAAATGAGCTTAAATAAAGAAGTGAGTGGTTTATAAGTCGATTCTAACTTGTATAGGACTGAGACGTAGTTATTGTATTTAGACATGCAATATCTGAAGGAATGCCATGTCCACCAGATTGGAACATGACAAACTTGGTCACAATGATATCAATGGGACCAGCACGTATGAAGAACATGAATTATACAACCTGCAAATGTTCAATAAACTTTCTTGAACTTGAACCCCAGTATAACAAGGTCTCATACGATACGTAGCCAATAAGATGAATGCATCAAGTACAAGACGATTAGCTTAGCTAGCGTTCCAGGAGAATCTAGTCATTTAGTCAGTTTATAACTCCGATTCTAGATCTTGTCAAGTTTTTTGCCTTCGTGTAAAACTTAATCAAGATCCTTAAAGACGCCAAATTTCATGAGCAAAGAAAACATCAAAGCTAGCATGTTTAATGAGAATAATAGATAAGCACATGCCAAGCTGATCATATGGTGAAACAATTCTTAGAGGGTTAAAATCAAGACATTTAAATTGAACTATAAGCTAAGTTTTATAATGACACTAAAACCTCCAAAAACTTTTATGGGTAAGGGGTCGTTTGGTTCAAGGTATTAGGCGAATTATTCCGATATAAATTTTGAAACTGAACCTAGTAAATAATACTTATTGTTTTTCAAGAGCAGACATCACTTATTTTTTAAAGAGTTTATGGGTCACGAAACAGATTGTCTCGACTTTTCGTGTGTATTAGTTCATTATTTTTTGGAATATGTGAGACCAACTCTGTTTGAACTTAAACTTTGTGGATCCATTCTTGATGACCTAGTAAATGAGACTCATAGTTTTTTGGGGGGCACATGTCGTTTTTTTAGAGTTTATGGGTCACGAACAGGGGCGGACCTATGAAGGGCAGTGGGGGTGCCATGCCACCCCCGAACTTCGACGGAAACTCTATATATACATAGGTATATATACATAATATTTATATAAATATAAAGTGTGCCACCCACAGAACAAAATAGGCTTGTGGTGCCATGGTAGGAGGGCAACTTTAGAAGGTTGAGGTTGCAGGTTCAAATCCCATTTGAACCTATTTTTTTTAAAAATTGCTGAAGACGTTTTTTAAGTGAAAAAAAAGGCTCCAAGCCCCTTTTTTTTTAAAGGAAAACAGCTGGCACATTATTTTATTTTATTTTATAATTGTTATTGACTTAAATTAAATTAATTACATTACTCCTTTGACTTAGAAGTGTTCTCTTTCTCTTCAACTATTTCCAAACCCTTCTTCCTCCAAGTTTCAACTTCTCCAAAAATTTTATTGACCCATTCCAAACCCAAATCAGTTCTTGTCGTTGCCGCCCCCCGCCCGTCTTAGCATTCTGTTTAGCGGCTAAGCCTCATTTGGGTGCTTTTGTTTTCACTTTTCTCCATCCATCCACAACTTTTTATAGATTGTAAGTTTGCAATTCTATTTTTGTAAGAT
>JAJOOE010017517.1:0-17991 GCA_036250405.1 Solanum raphanifolium
AAATATAAATTTATTTTTAAGTATAAAAACCTTAAATTAATCAACTTTTTATCATGTTAACAGCTTAAAGGGTATTTCAGACATTTTGATTAAAAAAAATGTTTACCAGCACTTATTTGCCAAACACATCAACAACTTTTTTTTCAACTGCAGCACTTTTATTCAAACACATAACTACTTATTTTTAAAATAAGTTTCAGCACTTTAAAAAGTTACTTTTTAAAAGTTACTTTTTTTAAGTCAATCCAAACGGGCTCTAAGTAACCCCCTCAGGGTCCTCAAGTTCAACATTGCGTGGACCTTTTCTGGATCAGTTGACACCCCTTCAGCAGTAGCTACATGTCCCAAATGTACAGTTGGATCTCTTAGCAAAAAGAGAATGGTTACTCAAGGTTTTAAACACTAATTCTAGTGAGGTTATCAACAATATATTTGGGTGAAACAGAAGCTAAGGGTGAAAGGACATACAAGCACTCACGATGCCTTCCAGTTTGAACAAAATAATCCAAAGGGAACAAGACTTTCGACATAACTATAGATTCCTTTGATGTAGTTGTCCTTAGGAAGCCCCATGATTTTTAATTCCCTCCAACTCTCTCTTGTGACATCATGACACAGACAAGCACCAGACTTTACGATGGCGATGAATAAGATCCCCATCACGGGCCATGAAGGATGATACGAATCATGTTCTTCTGATTCATAATTGGATTATGTTTTATGTTTTGGGTCTAAACCCCTTCCATTGAGTGTGTATTTATCAATTGATTTGTAGGGGGTTTTAATGACTTTAGGACTCTCTTTTTGCCTCTCCAAAAATAAAAATATAAAAAGTAGTACACGTTTTCTAGGAGAAAAGTGGAAAAATTAGTAATACTTCTTTCTATGGGACCTATTTCTAGAAAATAACTTTGATCAGTAATATTTGCAGTCCATTGCTGTGTAGAAAACAAGAAGCACAAAAATTTATGAGATTTTTTTTGCTGCTTTAGTGAAAAATGTTGAAAACAGCTAACGTAGGTTTGAGGGTAAGAAAAACTTATTACTAATTTTCCCCTCCTAATACTAGTACAAAACGTCTACTACTTTATTTTGGTCACACCAAAATAGAAGTCCTTAACTCATTATAAAAAAGGCGTCCAACTCATAAATATATGCTCCATTTGTAGACCTTCAAAAAAAAGCGTCCAACTTGTGTACAAGAAGATGAATCCATCAATTCCTGAAGAAATAGTCATTCAAATATTCACATGGCTTCTTGTCAAAGCACTAGTGCGTTTCAAGTGTGTTACTAAATTCTTTAATTCTCTTGTTTCTGAATCATATTTTACGGATATCCATACATCTCATTCTATGATCCGTCAGGGTGGAACAAAATACTTCCTGGACGGAAGGGAATTTTATTGCACCGCTAATCAGCAAAAGGAAGATGGAAAAATCTCTTCTTCCAGCCTTTGGAGTTTTGATGAATTCCCCTTCTATATCCCTGTAGGTTCTAATGTCAGTTGCGTTAATGGTTTATTTTGCATTCAGGAACCTGCTGCAATTTTAAATCCCAGTACAGGAGAAGTAAGATATCTTTCTAAACTAAATGATGATCGGTCATTCCTTTACTATTGGTTAGGTTTTGAGCCAGAAGAAAACAAGTACAAAGTTCTTTTGACACAAGATGCTAGCGGATTGTACATAAAACAGTGTGTTTTCACATTAGGCATAGACAAATCATGGAGAAAGACTCAAAGGATTCCCAGATCTGTTTTGTATATGCCTGGGGTTTGTATCAATGGAGTTATCTATAGGTTTGTTTTCCATGGAGAAAGACTTTCTATAGATGCATTTGATCTTAAAACTGAAAGTTTCAAACTTGTTGTATTGAAGAATTCATCTAAGTGGTGGTATTACGAGTTGATAGAGGTGAGGGGTAAGTTAGCAATCATTAATTGTCCAAAATGGTCATGTGAATATTTCCACTTGTGGGTTTTAGGACAAATTCAGAAAGAAGAAGAATGGGAGAGTCATATCATTCACTGTCCTTCAATGTGGAAGCACATACAACCAAAAATCATACCCCATGTCATATTATCATGCACGTTTTGTGATGGGCAGATTTTATTCATCCTCAACTTAGAGTCAGGTGCTTTATGCTCGTGTTATGATATCACAAGACAGAGTTGGAGAAAATTAGAAATAAAGGGACTTCCTACGAACCGCCGCATCAGAGGAGAAATTAAGTCGATCTCTTTCTGTTTTAGAATATTTTGCAGTTCGTATCTATTTTTATTGCATCTGGATATTAAGCATCATTTAGTGTCGAATTAGTATCTAATAAAAGTATATGCCAATACAAATTTATTTACCAAGGATGATTTTATTGTTATATTTTACTAATGTGAACCCCCAACCCTCCAAGTTAGACTTGTGGAATTTAAAGCAGAAACATATCATTCATTTTCCTTCAATATGGAACGACATAATGTCTCGGGACCTATGTCATCTATTGTTCATTTTGTATTCCTAAGATACTAAGAACAAAACTTTGAAGAACTTGGTAAGAAACAACAAAGTTTAAAGAGTATTTTCAAATAAGAAAATTAAAACTAGTAGAGAAATGGAATCAGAAACAGATTAGAAATAATATAAAAAAAATTCTCAAAGAAAGAAAATCGAGCTCACTGAATGCACAGTGTCCCCTTAAGGAAATTATTCCCTTCAAGTACCCGAGGTTAATGAAATATATCCTCCTAGGATAGAACGATCTTACTCACCGGTGTATCGGTACCTAAAACCACGGTGTCAGCGAACCACTCAACGGCAGTAAAGTACACTTAGAATACTAGATTTAGTAGTAGTAGAAGAAGTCTAGAAAATTCATTTTTTAATTAAAATGAGAGGAAATCCCTCAATTTATAGAAAACAAAGGATAGTGTGAAAAGGTTCTTATTGTGCCTTACCGGAAAGGTCACAAACCTTTGGAAAAGTCACAATCTTTCGGAAAGGTCACAACCTTTCATAAAAGTCACAACCTTTCATAACAGTCACAACTTTGCATAAAAGTCGCAACTTTTCATAAAAGCCACAACTCTTCATAAAAGTCGCAACTTTTCATAAAAGTCACAACTCTTTAAAAAAGTCACAACTTTTCATTTTCCATTCACACCTTTTAAAACACAACATCATCTTGCAATTTTCAGTTGCATTCTTGTTTTCAACTTGCAATTTTAGTACAAATTCTCTTGATTGCACCTCATTAGTAGCAACTTACTGATTATTGCAAACACCTGAAGCATTCACAATTTTTTGCTGCTATCTCTCTAGGTTTAGGACATAGAGCTAACTCTTGATCATCTAAAACATCTCTATTTCTAGTAGCTTTTTGATGACCATTATTACTCCATTTAGCTGACGATTTTGCTCAGAAGTGGCAGCAACCAATTGTCATCTAAAGCGTAGCATTTCTTTGATCGACACCTACAACCCTTCTTTTTTCATTTAATATTTCCCTCGAATCACCTTGATATTTTTCAATATCGCTAGTACCTTTTAAAGTAGCTTTAATGATATCATCAATTTGTTTGTTATTTAAGATCAAATGGCAACTAAAGAGGCTTATTAGTTTCGCCCCACTAAAGAGGCTTACGTAGATAGGAAGAATTCATCTAGTAATATCTCTTCACTGATCACAAGGCCACATTGTTGAACGTGAGGTACATTTCCGGTGCATATTGAACCTGAAATAGGGAGGTAAATATGTCCATACATTATAGGGCTATATATACCAGAACATGAGAAATTATATTTTCTTGTCTAATTTTGTGGCATTTGTATAGGCGAATTAAGTGTTAGGGATAGCAGTGAGTGATGAATGGAATCTGAACATTTCGGAGTTGAAAACGGAAAGGAACCACAGATATATAGTGTTCAAGATTGATAATTCAATGCATCAAGTTGTGGTTGAAAGTTGGGAGACATGATGAGACTTGTGAAGATTTTGCCAATGAATTACCTGATTACGTAAATAATTTCTTTTACACTATCGGTGTTCAAAACTTAAGCTCTAATTTGTTTATGTAGCTAACTAAAGCATGTTTAATTTTTACATGGTTGGATTGCAGAGGCCTTTGTCATTTGTTATTTCTTTTACTATGGTGTTCAATTTTGTCTATGTAGGCTACTAATATGATGATCTTGTGACAAGTTAAGCCTCAATGTTCATTTGAATTTTGAACCTACTTGTAACATCTCGGATTCAGAAAGGGTAGAATTTGCAACTTTTGAAGGACCTGGTGCTAGTACCGACGGAACCACCTATGACCCATGGACTGACTCACGATCTATAGGTCAGCTTCGTGGTTGGCCAGTCCAGTTTTCCAAGAATGTCAAGTTTTCTGTAATTGTCAACGGTTCACCAGGACGGTCCGTCATCCAATCCATGAGTCATAGATAGGTTTCGTAGGTGAGTCCCAGACTTAGAGAGATTTTGAGGTTGAAAGTCGAGACCGACGATCGGGACCCAGGCCCGTCGTCTGGACCACGGTCCGTAGGTGGGGCCCGTCATTTGAGGTCCTAAAACAAAGATCTTTGAACCCATCGACGGCCGATCAGGACAGTCCGTTGGTGGAACCACGAACCATAGATCACCACCGTCGATTGTGTTGACAATTAATTTAATTAAGGTATTTTGGGTCTTTTTCTAATTATTATAGCATAACACTATGTCGTTTTACCCTTCACCAAAACCCCTATATAAGTGTTTTTAACCCCAAATTTCCCCAATTGAAATCATTCTCTCAAATTCCTAAAAGAAGAACAAGTCTTCCTCTTCAAAATATTTCTCTTTCTAGAAAGCTTGAAGAAGAACGAGTCAACCTAGGGTTTCAAGTCAAGCCTCCAATTCCACCATTGAAGGCAAGCTCTTGGCATTGAGGTATGATAGTTTTCATCCATGGAGCCCTTTCCTCCATGGTGTTCCCAAATTCTCTAATTTTCAAAGTTAGAAATGCCCAATTGAGTTAGGGTTTTTCTTCCATGTTATGGGTTCTCTTAATTATTAATTTATTTGATTGTTTTATGATCTTTAAAGCATGAATTGATATAATTCTATGATTTTATGATGAATCATCATGAACCCATGCATATCCCATATTTTTTTCAAGTTATGATGATCTAATGTGGGTTGTGGAATTATGAAAGATGAATTTATGAAATCATGCATGTTCTCATGAAATTGAGGTAGATGTTTTAAGAATGCTTTGAGAGTGAGTATCAATGTTGTTGTTGTTGTGCTGTTGAAAGGATTTCACGCATAACTACCTCATGCATAAATGTGAAAGGTTTTCTCACATAAAGGATTTTAAGGTTGAAAGATCTTCTCACCTAAAATGAATCAAAGATAAGGAGCTATTCTAATGAAACTTAACTTGGATTGGTTGATTAATTGTACCTTTCCATGGATGACATATGACATAGCTTGGATTGGCAAGATGATGTGCCCTTCCATGGATAATAAAGGCAAGTTAAGAAAATAACTATTCCATGGAATTTATGCTTAGCACCGAGAGAAAATTGAGATGAAAGCTCTCCCGTTAGTAGAGGTAATTGAGATGAGAGCTCTCCCGTTAGTAGAGGTCGAATTTCTAGAAGCAATCTCTTTATCACATACCTATGTGCCCCCATAGGATGATTGTCTTAGATAGACATTATCTAGTGGATCCACATTAAGCTAGAAGTTCATGGTCTTACCTTGGCAAGTAGGGCACCTTTTTTCGGTGTGGGGTAGACACCAGATTCTGTGTTGATAGCTCACATGGTCTTATATGTCATTTAAAGGTAAATCTCCCACAATAATTAACTAATGTTACTTCAAGAAGTATCTCACATGTTACTTAAGATGATGTCTATTTGCATTGACCATGTTTTATGACTTATGTCTTCTAGTTCTTTTACATTCATGATTTAGCTTGGTCATTGCACTTTATGAAAATGCCCCTTTTTCTTATGTTTTCAAATGTTTTATGCATGACTGTCATACTTGGTACATATTTTATAAAAACACATACTCTTGCCTACATTCCCCCAAATATATGGTCTGACATTCAGGGTTCTCAGTTTCTTGGCTAGAGGTTGTTGGAGAGATTCTGAGTTGTGGTGAGTCCTCATGCTTTGAGGACCGGAATTTTATAGCTTTCAGTCATTTCTTATTTTCAGACTTTTTACGTGACGTTAGGGTTACGTCCCGGTCACTCTTCATGTAATAGATGGCAAATGAGACTTTGTAGACTTCCACTTTACTTTGATAAAACTCTTAGACTTGAAATGTTTCTCTTTATCTCTTTGATATTCTATTTCTTGTATGATGAATGCTAAGTGGCTTGTATGTGGCTTTTCGGGGTCCTGTACGTCATGTTACGCCTAGGGGCTACCTTGGGTCGTGACGCTACTTTATTGCCCTCTGCTTATCAATGGACTCTATTTCTGATTCTCTAAAAGTCAACATACTCTTGACTTGATTATTAAACTAAATTTCTCTTTTGCCCCAATATTAGATAAAGTAATATACTCTAATTGACATATTCAATCATATGAAGTCTTAATTGTATTTTAATTACTTCTACTATTTTAAAAATAATTTTGATAATTTGTGTACTCGTTGTTACAGATAAACAGAACAAGTGGTGGTACTTTGCACACCCACTTGAAAGAAAGTACTCAGCAAAATGACAAATGAAGAAAAATCAGTTATAGAAAGTGCAAAATATGCATCGACGGAAGAAGAAGAGATGTGCAGGAGGGGATTTTCCGCCGTCCTATTGAATACACAATTTGAATGCTTGGCATTACGAAGCATTCCTTAGCTTACCTCAGCAAAATTTGGCTCAGAGCATCAAATGCATATTTGAGATCTAAGTGCTGTGTGTATAAGGTGTTGTTTGGTAGAGTGTATTAGAAAAAATAATGCATGTATTAGCTTTGTGTATTATTAGTATCTTATTTGGTACATTTTTTCTGCCTGTGTAGAACAAATATTTGCATTAGTTATACAGTCTATTGCATATTGAGGTGTATATCACTGATATCATAGATATACATATATTAATAGTAAGTTTTTGGACACACGCTTTGCGAGTGTAACCCATATTAATAAGTATATTATTTCTTAAAAAATTAAATATTATTACATAATATGATTTGAGTTCTTTTTCTATAAAATGTGTCTAATTGAGGTTTCTTACTTTTTCTCACTACTAATTGTGACACTCCAATTTCAGGACCTCCAAGTGAATGCACCAAGATGATAGTATGAGAAGTTAATAAAATAAACTCTATTTATAATTCAAAAAATGAGTTTGTAAAGCAAAAGGAAAAAGATAGCAACAATCTAAATTAAATTTCTCGATAGTATTAAAAGTTTTTTTTGTTGGTAGAATAGTGTTAGAAGATCAACAGATTGCATGAGATTAATCCTCTGCAAATCGTTGTGCAATATTAATGTTTCTTCAATTAAAAATTTGATAGGAGATTATTTACTTTTTGTACCAAATATGGTGTAAGATTAACTTTGACTGAAAGGCAAAAAAAACCTTTCAACTTTTTTACTTTGCCTTTTGAATCTCCTGACAACTATAATGAATGTATTCAACATATTATATTAGATTTTTATCCACAAGCACTTTAAACTAATTATTTAATTATAAATATTAAAAATTAAGGTGTAAAAAGCCTTATTATTTATATTTTGAAAATCAAAATATTTATGAGCATAACTACTATTTTTATATAAAATTTAATCATCTTTTCATACATAACTTATCCACCATTAATCTAATGGTATACATTTCACCTTTTTCTTCTTTTTATCCAATTTTTTTTTCCTTAAAAAAGAGAGTAAGCATTCTATCGCATTCATTCTTAAAGATTAAAGTTATTGTACATGTAAAATTATAAGTACAAAGAAAAAAAAAAAGAGAAAGATACACATGAGCAAGACAATTAGGATTCCTTTTTACATGTCTCCCTATAATAAAAACTGAAACAAAAACTAACGAAACATATAGTTTATATTTGAGCATACAAAATAAAACATTAAAATTAAAGTAAGTTGATAACAAAGAAACAATTCAACTATAAAAAGAGAGATAGAAAAATATTATTATAATTCTAATTACTACAAATAATTATAAAACTAACACACCAAACTCTGATGCTTCAATAATTAAATTCTTATCTATTCTCGTGACTGTATAAGGAGATCTCACAACTTTCACCACAAATTGTGACTTTATTTCACCAACTTAGAGCTCCTACACACAAGAATTGTAGGAGTAGTAAATAAAATCTTTCTTGAAAAAGTTAAATTTATAAGACAAAAATTGTAGAAACATGAAAAGTCATATGGAAATTTAAACGGTCATATACTATTAACATAATGTAAAAAAGATAGAACATGAAATTTAACTTTAAAAGATACATGTATCTACTTTAATTTCTTGTATTCAAGGAATAATTACTCATTTGTATTCTTTTTTTATTTGTGTGAGAAATTTGAAAGGTCAAGATTAAGAAATGAGAATGAGAAGATCAGATATATGAAAATTATAAAAGTGAGCTTTTACCTGAAGATGCATGCATATTTTTTTTATGTAATTAATTATTTTCTGCAAGAAAAAAAGAGAGCAGACATGCATTTTAGAAAATGTAATAGAACAATTATAAATAAAACTAGTATTCAATAAATTTAATTGCAATATAAATTTTACATGAATAAGATAGATAATTAGATGTTTTTTTATTATATTTTGATATACAGTAGAACCTCTCTAAATTAATATAGGTGGGACTATAAAATATTATTATTTTGTAGAAGTATTATTTAATCGATAAATTAATATTTATTAGTTGAAAGAGTGTTTCGACACTGAAAAAATTATTCAGGGATGAAATCTCAAAGAATTTGAAAGAACCCACTTGTGAAAATGTCATTCATGAACTTGAGGCCATGATTAATTATCTCGATTACCACAATAAAATAGATCTTAATAACCTATTTGATGGGTGAAAATAATACATGTTCAGAGGTCCAAAGCTTAAAACAAATTATGGATATCATTGGAAAAACAATGTTGATGATAAAGTTGAAGATTATACAATACCTTTGAAACCAGTTACACGTAAGGAAACACTTGCATCTATAACTCTTCACAATTTTATGGTGCAATTAGAAAAGACAACACCGAAACTTTTGGATGCAATAAGAAAAGTTAGAGATGAGTTTCAACTAGATTTAAATTTTAACAAAAAATAGAACATAATAGAATAACATTTCACTAAATTTTCTTAGATATATTTGTACTTTTAAAGAATTATTAATTTATAATATTAATGGGACCATATATTTATATAGGTGTCTTCTGAAAATATATTATCTTATCGAAATGAGTGATTTTTTCCATTGGCCCAAGTCGGGACCGGAGAAAATTATTATCTCAGAGAGATTATTAATTAATTGAGTATTAATTTAGTGAGGTTTTACGGTAAAATAGGGAGAAAATGGTAATCCAACTTTGAAGATAGGATCTTGTTGTTGTTGTTGTATATTATAATAATATAATATAATATAATATAATAATATGAGTAAAATGATAAATATATTAAACAATTCATTGTAACTTACAATTTAGTTAATGATTCTTTCATTATCTTTCTAATAATAAATAACTTAAGCAGAAGGGTTTAATATATGTAACAATAGTCTTTTAATTTGGCTTTTTACTTGGATTGCAAAATTTGCTTGGTCGTTGTATTAATTGAATGGTTATTAAAGAGTAGTATGATAACGGCAGGTAATAAAGAGACTCAACTACAATTATTATAATGATTAATTCAATTTTTTTTTATGTTTAATAAAAATAGTATCATATATTAGAATGTGTATGTAATTCAATTTTTAACTTTAGGCTACCTATTTATAATTTATTTATAAAATGTATAAGTATGATGATATAGAGTATAATAATAGTAAAATAGTAATAATGATGTATTATTATTATATGATCAACTTTTCATCTAACACCTTTCCACCTTTAGTATTTAGTATAATATAATATGATTGTGTTAACCATTTAATATTCAAATAAATTAGGTACGTTATAGTGTAGGGTAAAATGATAATTCAACTCTACCTTCTAAAGCTTCTCACTTTTAGTATAACGCGTGTACCCCATACTAATGGATGAAACCTTTTAAAAAAATTGTATGTATATTTATAAAAAGGTCTTTAATTTGAATTATAAAATAAAGTTACAGGATAAAGTCTCTGATGATAATAATAATAATAATAATAATAATAATAATTTATAAATGGAGAAATTCACTCACTTATTAAAAAGATTGCCTAATTTCATTTTTTTATGAGAAACATAACTTGTAATAGCCATATCATTTAAATATTGTTTTACAATTAAAGTCAAATAACACTAAAAGATACACTTGAAAAGTTCATAAAATTAAAAGGCAAATTAGAAATAAATGTAAAAGAAGAAAAATGTTAATTGTGACTTCAATACATACTGTTCGGACCATAAAAGATCACAACATAATGTTAAGTAATCAAATATACTTCAAAAGGCGTTATCATTCTTTTTTTTATTTTTAAACATTTTGCAGATAGATCACCCATAAAAACTTTTTTATCCCATTAAAATCCATTAATATTACTAAATTTAAAAGTTTTATCATTTTTATGATAGAAAGTACGGCCTAATAAAAAGAATACACTCTTAATTATAAATTAATTTAAAATACATAAATAAAAATAATAAACTAATGAGCAAATACAATATTCAAATCAGAAAACTAAAATACTACATGTTGGATTAATGTAGTATGTGTAATTTTTAAATTGGCAGTGGTATATGATGCACTCAAATTACACCTCTATTAAAGAAGCATAAGTGATCGTTGTCAAATAAAGAACCCAACTTGTAGGTTGGGGTCGATTCCAAGAGGATTATGGTTTAAAATTAAACTTAACTCACAATTATCTCTTTTTGGTCAAACTATTTCCGAGAAAAGTAATAGGGGGTTTGTTGTAAATAAGTAACAAATTGTTAATTAGAATGATTAAGTAACAAGTAAACACGATTCACAATTTGAGTTATCAATATAAGATGGAAACTAGGGTATATATATTCCCCATAAGCTCTTCACGCAGTAATCCTAATAATAGTAATCATCCTAGTGTTTGACATGAAATGTTCGTAAGTTAGGTATCCCTAAGTGATTGGTCCTCCAAATAGGGAATTTCACCACGCAACTTGGACCGTCTACGGGTGTCACGACTCAGACCGTCGCGATTGGCACCACACTAACCCTTCGGTGGGAGAACCACTACTACAACCCAAACCAAGTAACTAAACCAAAAACTAAAGCATTAAGGAAACAAAAGCAGGAATAATATCTAAAAACTAAAGTTCCCATAAACTTTCAAAAGATCTAACAACTAACAATGCGGAAAAAATACCCCTAGAACTTGAAAGTCAATGTACCAAAACATCTAACAATGAACCAAAGTCTAAACAAAAAGGGTCACAACCCCAAACTAATGAACTAACAACTAACTAGAAAAGTCTAAGTCCGAAATGTGGTCATAGACAAAATGAGAACTTATGGCAACCTGGAAGAACTGGCTCACCTCTGAATTCAAATGATGATCACTGATCTTCCAAACAAGGTCTGTCAATAGCCTCTTGAAGATGCCCTGTACTCAACAAAGAAAGAGCAAGTGCAGTATCAGTACACATCTACAGTGTACTGGTAGGATCACACGCCTATCCCACTAAGTGTAACATAAGCAAGTCAATATAACATTATAACTATGCAAAATACCGAACATATACAATATCGATTATCACATACTCAACAATATACATTTATAACAAGTCATTGATCATGTCATGGAACCCAAACCCAAATTGTTAGCATACCGGAACGTGGTAACCGATCCAATGTTTATGTCGGAACGTGGCAACCGATCCCATAATTATGTCGAAACGTGGCAACCGATCCCAATAAGTATACCTGAACGCGGTATCCGATCCAATCAACACACCACAATCACAATCACAAGTACATTCTCAATAATCATACAATCAAGAAGTGATTCATGGCATATAGTTATTCATCTATCTCATTTATAACAAGTGTGATCAATAATGCAACATTCGCATACATACATGTATCATAATGAAGCAAGAACAAACATACATCACACAATCATATAATCACAACAATCACCTACCTCGAAGCAAGCTTGAAACCCTAAGAAACTTGATCCTTCCCTTTTCGGATTCGTTCCGCTTGTTCTTGGTCTACAAACAATCATAATAACACGGAAATCAATAAACAATCACTAATTACCTGAATCACTAACAATTCTATGAACCCTAGATCATACCCATGATCCCAAGCACCCAAAATAGGGTTGTTTCCACCATAGAATCTAAATCAAAACCCTCCCCCATCGATAATTACCCATTCTATTACGTTCTACGGATCAAAAAATGGATTCGAGGAGTTAAAAGCTTACCTTTAGCCTCAAGAATGGTGGAAAACTGTCAAGAGTTGCCTGGGGTTCGTTCCTTAGCTCTAAAAATCAAAAAGTCCAGAATAAAGATGTTTTGGGGTTTATTTACGACCTTAAGTCGCGTCGAACCCATCACAACGGTCCTCACCTCGCTACAGCGGCCTCGCCCTAGCGGCAGAAATTCCGTCCCAACGGCTTGCACGGAACTAGTGAGCTATTTTAATAATTCCAAGACCCCCATTTCACATCACACCTTTAATCAACGACGCTCAGAAAATACCGTTCACGCTAAGATTGATTCTAAAAGTTCTACTCACCCGAATTCAATTTTGTAAAGTCGTACGGGTTCCTTAATGACTTATCTAACTACTCATGTAATCAAAATCATAAATAAGTCACCTGGTTGTTACCAGATCTTCCTACACCTTAATGACTCCAATTTCATCCAAATCTGGACTAGGTTGGGAAATTTCAAGTTACTACGAAAAAGTTTTCCGACCCAAAATTTTTCCCCTTTGGATTTTCTATTACGACGGAACCCAGTCGTTACAATAGATACCAATTTACCCATCACTCGTTCCCGAGTGAAAAACTTAGGAAAAATAGGCTAAGGAATGAAGTAGTACCTGAATCGACGAACAATTGGGGATACTTGTCTCGCATTTCCCTTTCGGTTTCCCAAGTAGCTTCCTTAACTGGACGATGTATCCATTGAACCTTCACGGACTTAATCGATTCCTCTTCATATTGGAGGTCTTTGTCTAACACATTTGAGTCCCATTTAATGATGTAATCCCCATCACCATGATATCTCTTCAACATGGACTCATGAAATACCGGATGAACAACAGATAGATTAGGAGGTAAAGCCAATCTATACGCTACCGTTCCCACATATTCGAGAACCTCAAATGGACTAATGTATCACGAACTTATCTTACCTTTCTTGCTGAATCTCATCACCCTTTTCATGGATGATACCTTAAGAAGAACATTTTCACCAGTTTGAAACGCCATGTCTCTTACCTTATGATCCGCATACTTCTTTTGTCTACTCTGGGCTGCTAAAAGCTTAGCTTGAATACTCTTCACCTTATCTTGAGCATCCTTCACTAAATCAACCCCCAAAGATTTCACATCTCCAGCCTCAAACCATCCTATGGGTGATCTACATCCCCTCCCATATAATGCCTCAAATGGTGACATATCAATGGTGGAGTGATAACTATTATTATAGTAGAACTCACACAAAGGTATGAATTTACCCCAATGCCCTCCAAAATCAATCACACATGCCCTCAACATGTCTTCTAACACTTGAATAGTCTTCTCTGACTGCCCGTCTGTGGATGGAAGGATGTACTGTAAGTGAGTTGGGTGCCCAATTCATCATGTAATTTCATCTAAAACTTGGATGTGAATTGGGTACCACGGTCTGAGATGATAGAGAGGGGCACCCCATGCAACATCACTATCTCTTTCACATACACCTTAGCCAATTGTTTAGCATTATAATCTATTCTTACCGGAATAAAATGAGCTGACTTAGTCAATCTATCAACCACTACCCAAATAGAATCAAACTTCCCCAAAGTCTTGGGAAGGCCTACCACAAAATTCATGGCTATCCTTTCCCACTTCCATTCCGGAATTGGCATTCTTTGAAGCAAACCTGCATGCCTTTGATGTTCATACTTCACTTGTTGACAATTCTGACACTTAGCCACAAACTCCGCTATATCCTTCTTCATGCCTGACCACCAATAAATTCGCTTCAAATCTCGATACATCTTGGTCACACCCGGATGAATAGAATATCTCGAGCCATGCGATTCTGTCAACAACTTGTGAATCAAATCATCAACTCGAGGAACACAAATCCTCCCTTTAAAATTGAGCACACCTTCCGCATCAAGAGTGGTGTCTTGTGCCTTACCATTCACAGTCTTCTTTCTAAGCTCTTCCAAATTTTCATCTTTAAATTGTTTGGCCTTGATCTCCTCAATGAATGTGGCCCTCGCTTCAATGCTAGCTAACACCCCACCTCTTTCTGAGATGCCCAACTGCATGAATTGAGATTCTAAGGTCTGAATTTCCTTAGCCAAGGGTCGCTTGGATACCCTCAAGCAAGCTAAACTACCCATACTCACCGCTTTTCGACTCAAAGTGTCTGCCACCATATTAGCCTTCCCCGGATGGTATTGAATGGTCACGTCATAATCCTTAAGTAACTCCATCTACCTTTGTTGTATCAAATTCAGATCCTTTTGAGTGAACACATGCTGCAAACTATGATGATCAGTAAACACCTCACACTTCACCCCATAGAGGTAATGTCGCTAGATCTTAAGCGCAAATACTACTGCTGCCAACTCTAAATCATGTGTTGGATAATTTCTCTCATGCACCTTCAATTGACTCGAGGCATAAGCTATAACATTCTTATCTTGAATCAACACATCACCCAAACTAGAATGTGAAGCATCACAATAAACAACAAAATATTTACCTTCTACCGATAATGCTAGAATAGGTGCGGTGGTCAAGGGAATCTTGAGCTTTTGAAAGCTCTCCTCACATTTTCAGTCTATTCAAATGGTATTTCCTTTTTGGTCAAATTAGTCAAGTGGGTACCAATAGAAGTAAAGTTCTTCACAAATCGACGATAATAGCTAGTCAGCCCTACAAAACTCCTAACTTTCATCACAGAACTAGGCCGAACCCAATTCTTAACCGTCTCAATCTTTTGAGGATCTACCATTACCCCTTCTTTTGAAACTACATGTCCCAAAAATGCAACAGACGTCAATCAACATTATAAACATGCAAAATACCGAACATATACAATATCGATTATCACATGCTCAACAATATACATTTATAACAAATCATTAGTCCTCTCATGGAACCCAAACCCAAACCCAAACTGTTAGCATACCGGAACGTGGTACCCGATCCAATGTTTATGCCGGAACGTGGCAACTGATCCCAATTAGTATACCGGAACGCAGTATCTGATCCAATCAACACACCACAATCACAATCACAAGTACATTCTCAATAATCATACAATCAAGAAGTGATTCATGGCATATTGTTATTCATCTATCTCATTTACAACAAGTGTGATCAATAATTCAACATTCGTATACATACAGATATCATAATGAAGTAAGAACAAACATACATCACACAATCATAGAATCACAACCATCACCTACCTCGAAACAAGCTTTAAACCCTAAGAAACTTGATCCTTCCCTTTCCGGATTCGTTCCGCTTGTTCTTGGTCTACAAACAATCATAAAAACACGGGAACCAATAAACAATCCCTAATTACCCGAATCACTAACAATTCTATGAACCCAAGATCATACTCATGATCCCAAACACCCAATATAGGGCTGTTTCCACCATAGAATCTAGATCAAAACCCTCCCCCATCGATAATTACCTATTTTATTACATTCTACGGACCGAAAAATGGATTCGAGGAGTTAAAAGCTTACCTTTAGCCTCAAGAATGGTAGAAAACTGTCAAGAGTTGCCTGGGGTTCGTTCCTTAGCTCTTAAAATCTAAAAGTGCAGAATTGGGGTTTACTTACGACCTTAAGTCGTGTCGAACCCGCCACATCGGTCCTCACCCCGCTATAGCGGCCCCGCCCTGGCGGTAGAAATCCCTCCCCAGCAGCTTGCACGAAACCAGTGAGCTATTTTAATAATTCTAAGACCCCCATTTTACTACACACCTTTAACCAACGAAGCTTCAAAAATACCGTTCATGCTAAGATTGATTCGAGGAGTTCTACTCACCCGAATTCAATTCTGTAAAGTCGTACAGATTCCTTAACAACTTATCTAACTACTCTTGTAATCAAAATCATAAATAATTTAGCTGGTTGTTACTAGATTTCCCTACACCCTAATGACTCTGATTTCGTCCAAATCTGGACTAGGTTGGGAAATATCAAGTTACTACGAAAAAAATTTCCGACCCAAAAAATTTCCCCATTGGCTTTTTTATAACAACGGAACCCGGTCGTTACAACGGGTGTATGCTTTACTAACCCTTACCTTTACCCCAAATTAGTAATCATATCAATTTAGGTTAGTTTTCACCCTCACTTTGATTGAAATCAGACTATTAGATAGCATCCACTAAATCTATGATGTTTAATCCTTATCTCATTCATTACATCCTTGGTCCAACAAGTAGGAATGAGGCGAGTTCTAATGTTTGCAACCGTTAAAAATACTTCTAAACTAAAGGATTAACAATACATGCATAAATACTATTCAAGAATTACTTAATTAATACTCATACTTTGTTAATTGCTCATGATTTCCACAACTCTAGTAGTGGATTTAGTTAGTCATGCTTGATAGTTCACAATTCATAATTAGGTTAAAAGAATTCATGAACTTACAGTTAGAATAGATGAAAACTCAAATCTTGAATTGAAATTCAAAAGCGTTCTTGCATAAACCAACTTTCAGAAATTAAATTGCTCAAAGTTTGCAAAATAATTCCAAAAGAAAAAAAACTAAAACCTTACAATAATGTCTAACCCCCAAATATGGAAATTACAACTAATATTTATTGAAAACAAATCCCAAACTTAGTAGGAAACAAAATAAGGAAATAACTGCTCGGACGCGATTTTTGTTGACAACTGGACCTACGGACCATGGGTCAACCTACGGTCCGTAGGTCACCCTCCATGGTTACATACTTGTGCAATATTTTTAGGGCCTTCAAATGACGACTCCACCTGCGGTCCCTGGATTGGATTACGGTTCGTCACTTGCCTCTGTGGTTCAAGTACTGGAACTTCAACTTTATGATCACCAACGACAGATGTGCAGGATGTCCCGCGGGTCGAACTACGATCCATCTATGCTTTCGTGGTTCCACACTTGGTCAGACTTCCTTGAACCTTCATCTACGTTTGTCCACCTACGGTCCATCGATTGGACTACGGTCCCTCCTGTCACTCCGTGGTTTGAGTACTGAAACTCAGCTTTCTGACCAGGACCTACGACTGCCTATTTACGGCCCGTCAATGGACCTATGGTCTGTGGTTGGCTCCATCTGTGGTTGACCATACTCGCTGCCTAAGAAGAGGAGGCCGGGACAGTATCGGTGTGATCTGGTATACTGGGGTCACCGCCCTGTAAGGGTGGCAACGGAACCGGTAACGGGACGACCGGACCGGGACGTTCCGGAACCGGAACGGAACCGGGCACCACGGGCCGGAACCGAACCGGAACCGGTAATTCCGGAAAAAAATCCGTGTTCCCGTCCCAGACCGGTAACGGACCGGACCGGACCGGACCGGAAACCGGGTCCAACCGTTAAAATTATAATTTTTTTATTAAAATTAAAAAATTAGGAACATTACACTTAAAAATTT
>JAJOOE010017518.1:0-25658 GCA_036250405.1 Solanum raphanifolium
TTTCACCCAAATAATATTTGCCAAGAATATTTAAAAATCTATGGCCAAACGCTAGCTCAGATATGAGAACATTATTTGCAGAAGAATGCTAAATCGAGAATCATAAACCAAAAGAAAATTTCGTGAAATAACAACGATGACAAATAAAAGACAATACATTATTTCATAAACATACACACTCTACAACAACAAAATACCCTATGTAATCTTACAAGGTCTAAAAAGAGGTGTATAACGCTCTTACCCTTGCCTTGTTAAGGTAGGGAGGCTGTTGATGAGAAAAGCCTCGACTCAAGTAAAGCATATGGAAAATCAAGTATGAAAAACAGTTACAGTAGTAAATGTGTAACTATAGCGCTATGCAGTGTCATCTAATGCACACATGAAAAACACAAAATGCAAACAAAGAAGACAAATGTAAAGAGTTCATTTAGAATGACAGGAACTATTTCCTTGTTAGTATTCCATGTACATTTTTCAGAAACTTGTAACAAGAAAATTCTATGTACACTTGCAGAAGGAAGAATTAGCGCTAAACAACAACACATGCCCAACTAAAAAACTGGGTCAAAAACAAAGAAAGGAAGATGATACAAAGAGAAAAATAATTAGTACAACAAACGCCAGAGCAAGGGAGCAGATCGGCGCCAACCTGTGGGTCAAATCCTCCTAACACATTACATCAAATAGCAAATGTCTATCATAATCTATGGCTAGGCTTACAATAAAGTCACAAGTCACCAGAAAGGATTATTCAGGTCACATTCAACAAAAACATAAATTTAAAAAGAGGCTAAAAACTGAGATAAAAGGATCCACTAGCAATTCAATCTTCACTGAGAGGTAAAACCATGTAATATAACATTCTTCCTCAGGCAGAAGCTTCAAGGAGTTTCCTTCCATACTTCTTCCAACAGCTTGCTCTACGTCCTCCATGCTATAATCACAAGAAACCAAACAACATTTGTAATCAACACCTTGCAGAAAAAAGAATAATCAAGATTGGACATATGGTAAGATCAACATTCATCTAAATTAGCACACAACTATTCTTCATTGCCGAGTTGGGTTCAGCCATGTTTCTCAAATTAAAACTCAACTCATGCCAACATTGTTCAAACAAACAAACAAAAAAGAGTACTCCCTTAGGTTTCCCAATTTCATCTGAAAAATGTCATACTCACAAATAATTTTTACTTTTAAACTTCTCACCTTACCCTAGATGAGATGATTTTTTTATTTTTCTTTATGAGATCATTTATAACCAAATACATGTTTATGATTTGTTTTAGACCACAATTTCAGAAAATCTTTCTTTCTTCTCTGATAAAGTAAGCAGTAGTATAAAAGGCATCAAGAAGATGCATAATTACAAAAGAGAGAGATTGTTACCTCAGTCACAATGAGTCCTATGCTATGTACAAGGAGCTAACAAAATCCAAAAGTTTGACATCGGAGTCCACTGGGGACAAGCTATTCCAACTACATAAATTCAAAAAACATCTAGCCTTAAGGAGTACTTTGGAGTTGATATTTCAACAAAAATTCTTCAATTCCACTCTTTCCAAACACATCATAGATCTTTCCAAGAGAATCCAACTGATGTAGGCATCCTTGATACTTTCAGGCATGACTAAGTTTAGTCCAAAAAGTCTATCATCCATTCTAAAACTTCGCGCCAAGTCAAATACAACCACATACATTGGTACGGAAGGAGTATTAAATTGGAACACTATTTCTGCTAAAACTACTAGAAAATCTCAAGCTTATAGTGGAAATGCATCACTTTCTATTAAGAACCCCACCAAGAAGAACCTGAGAGAAATGTTAATTATAGCCCTCCATAACAAAGGAGTAACAGGACAGTCTATTAGGATTCATGATTAATTAACAAATAAGTTGTGAAATTTGAAAACCTTGCAGGGTTTCCAAAATGCCATGTGTTTTTTAAATTTCCCAAATACCAAAAACTAGACATACATCAGCTTGAAGGATATCACATAACAACAAAGTGCAAAGACAAAGAAAACTGATGGTTTACAAAAGATATATATGCTGTTTACTTGCAGAATTGAATGAGCAACTTCACGCTCTCCTCAAGGAACATCCATTTTCCTATGGCTTTTATAGTATCAGTCACTTTCTTATGAAGTTAAATTCTACATGAAACATCTGTTTGGCCATGAATATTTATACTTTTTTCCCAGAGTTGAATTCTGGAAATCATGTTAGGCCATAAAGCTCCGGAATGCAACTTAATTCCAAAAAAAATCCAAATTTAAAAACACCAAATTCACAAACAACTCCAATTTGTATTCATGGCCAAAAACAACTCCAATTTCCAAATACCATTGTTCACTTTGAAAGCAAAAACTACTTTTTTCTAAACTCACAAGTTTCATAGTCAAACGGGTCCTAATAATCATCTTTTTTCAGCAGCTCTACCCCACAAAGGTAGGGGTACGATTTGTGTACATCCAATCCTTCCCAAACCCCACTTGTGGGATGACATTGGCTATGTTGTTGTTGTTATAATTTTTTTAATTTGATAGCAGTGTATTCTTCAGTACCAAGATGGTACTGGCAGTCAAATATTTACAAAACATAAAATATCTTCTAGATTACAAGGAATCAAAAAAAAAAATCTATAAGTGATTCAGTATCCTCTATATAGTTCTCTTTACACCAGAATTCAAAAAACAAAAAATGCCTCAGCTTTAGCATATAGAATTACACAGCAAGTCATAAGGAACGCTTTCCATGAATGACCAGCATCAAACAGTGAAAACTTTGGTAACATTTAAGTTCCACATAAATAATAGTAGTCCCCTCCCAACTAGCACATCATGCTTGAGAAGGCCCTTCAGACAAAGAACATCCTCCTAAACAGAGAAATAGCAAATACAGGTAGTTTTCATTACCAAAAGCAACTAATTCAATGTAAGAGGAGCTGTGAACTTACTTCTTAGTGCTGAGAGACCAGTGCTCCTTAAACAGGAAAAGAGCATAAACATGTGTGCGACAGAACATTTCAGAGAGCAACTGTTTGATGAAAGCAGGAAGTAAAGGAAGCCTCCCAGTAGAAAGCCTGAATACACACGGCAAACCCTCAGTAGATTAGCTACTAATCGATCTCATTGTGAAGTACCCTTGAAAATAAGCAGCCAAGGCCACAGATCACTCAGAAGTTATACGCCGCCTCTTTCCATAATCAGCATCCCTTGATCTTGATCGATGGTCTTCCTCATGTGATAATCGTGATTTACTGTGTCCCCTTGATGATCTTCCTCTGTCTTCATCATCATATTCTTGCTCACGGTCCTTGTACCTATGATGATCAGCATATCTATCTCTATCATCCCTATGACGATCACGATCTCGATCCCTCTCACGATCACGCCCTCGTTCTCTAGAACGTTCATGATCCCGGTCCCTCTCTCTGTCACGTGCGACATCTCTATCATCACGGTATCTTTTCTCTGGCCAATCCTGGTCATGCCCCCGATCCTTTTCACGAGCCATGTCTCTATCATAGGAAGGTTCTCTGCCTTCTCGATGTTTTCTCTCTGTAGAACCAGACCAATCACGCTCTGATCCTCTATCTTTCTCTTTCACATTATTTGGCCAAGCCCCTCTATCGTGAGTTGTTTCTCCATACTGATGATCAGACCCAGCTTCTTCTGCATAACTTGACTCTCCTGCTCTACCACCATGCTCGTCACCAGCCCATCCACCCGCATTAGGTTCTGACCACATCCCCATGTTAGGCCCCTCCATACCAGCGCCTGGCATCATTCCCATACCATTCATTGGCATTCCTCTACCAAAGAATGCAGGATTTACATGCGGAGCTACTCCAGGCATCCCAACTCCTCCAACAGGTGGAAAAGATGACAACATACCAGGAAATGGTGGAGCTGGACCACCAGGAAATCCTCCATAACCACCCATTCTCCCCATAGGCCCTCCAAAAGCAGGATCAAAGCCTTGACCCATCATTGTTTGATGATGCATAATAGGAGGTGCACCACCCATACCTTGTCCAAATCCACCTCCACCGTTACCCATCATACCCCTTCCTGCAATCCCACCAGGCCTGTTTCTCATAGGACCCACAGGCCCCCGATTTCCCATAGCTTGAGGACCTCCTCTACCCCAACTTCCTCTACCATAACCCCCCCTGTTGCCATCCCCACCACCACCACCACCACCACCTTGATAATTGCCACCAGTAGGAGTGTTGTTATTTCCAATTTTACCAGCAGCTTCACCAGGCCCCCGCCTTGCTTGGGGAACAGCAGTTTGAGCCACCTGCTGATTTCGATTCACCTGAGCCTCACCCATCCTCTTCACATTATACGGTGATGATGCAAAGGCAACCACACATGGCCGCCCATTGAACATGTGTCCATTCATACCTTCCTTGCAAGCTGTGGCAGCTGAGGAATCATGAAACTCAACCTGGCAATATCCTTTAGACTTCCCACTAGCTTTTTCTTCAAAAAATTTCACCTCCTTCACGTGTCCATACTTGCTCAACTCAGTTTCCAGCTCAGCATCTGTGGTCCACCAATGCAGATCACCAACAAAAAGAATTGTCGCACCACCGCCACCACCACCTCCTCCTCCACCACTAGCGACCCCAACTCCAGCAACAATATTACCCGCCCCGTTCATATTAACCCCTCCTTGCCTTATCAAATTATCATTCCCCATATTTCCAACATTACCCAAATTTCCAGCAGCTACAGCAACACCACCAGCATGAGGCTGTTGAGCCATCACCTGATGCGGAACATTACTATTCACCATCCGCTCTGCTAAATCACCCATCTTACTTGACGGGTGACTTAACTCAACCCTAAACACACCACCAGCAGAAGGCCCAGACACAGCTGCACCTACTGACGCTCTAGCAGAAATCCCAGACACTACATCCTCCTCTTTTACAGGATTCCTCTCCCCACCCACACCCTGAAAATCGCCACGCCCACTCTCATCCACCACTTGCGGTGCTGCCACTACCGGTGGTGGCGCCGGAAGGGCAGGCTGCTCAGGCTTCCTCTCTACCTCATCATTCCTAGATACTAAATCCTCACTCTTTCTAAAAGATTGAAGAAAATTCTCACCAACATTAACATCATTGTAGAGATCTTCGTAATCATCATCCTCCTCAACCATGAACCCATCATCAGCAACAGCGGAGATCGCTTCATTCCTGTGAAACTGCTCGATTGGCTCTCCACCAACTCCATCCCCACCTTCATTATCCTCCATGACCTAATCTAACAGGATTAGGGTTAGGATTAGTTATCAAGAACTCAAATGAAGCTGAATTTTTCAAATTTTAACACTAGCTACGAAACGAAAAAAATACCAAAAAATACAACAAAAAATAAATCAAACAATCAACAAACAACAAATTGAAATTGAGGGAATAATCTTACCGGAGGAACAGCAAGTTGAATTTGTCGAGCAGAGTGAATTTTTTTAGGGAGAAAAGGGAAGAAACCCTAATTCTCTGGAAAGTTTGAGTTGTGACAAGAAACTATGAGAAAGAGGGGTAAATATTTTCCTTATTTCCGTATTTTATATTTTATAAGCGTGTTGAATTGTTATTTTATGTATTATCGATTTGATTTTTTATTTTTAAATATGTTAAATCAATAATATATATTTTTTATTGGTTTTTGGCTTATTAATTTTTTATCATTAACGATTTGATTTTCGGTTTAATCAATAAAAAAATGCTCATAAAATAAATATATGACTTTTCCTACAATTTGGAGCGAAAATAATAATATAACTTTACAAAATACTGATGAATAAAAGACACAAATAAAAGAAATAATTTTTTTGCGAATTCAAAGTCATTGTTAAATGTGAATTGAGAAATACAGGCAGAGGGCAAATGGATAACCAATAAGTCAATAACATTATTTCGGTTTGATTTTTACACACCCTTAGTATCAGGGTTGCGTATCTACAGTTCAGTTTTGAAGTTTATCAGTTATCGATTTGTAGACATGCTAAATCGTTAAATAACCATTAGTGTAATGGTTTATCGATTGTCGATTTATTAAAGAATGATCATTATCAGTTCAGCTATTGATTTAACTGTTAAGATATGAGACAAAAATAAATATGAAAATTACTTAGAAATATGGTGACTAACAAAATAAATCATGCATATGAGTTGATAGATTGCGTCTTGTTCAAAAGCAACACTAACACTTTGTAGAATAATCGAAAGTTTGAGACTGTGAGAAATAAAAAAAATATGAAACTAAACCTAAGGTCAACGCCTTTATATACCGAATGATATAAATATTGTAACACCCCAACTTTTCAAAATGTCTAAATTAACTCGTATCTTCGTGGAAAGACAAAGAGGGTGAGTAATAAATTAAAAATGATATGGTATGTCATATTTTAAGTGTTCGAGGGTTGTATCTCAAGTTTTGAAGTTAAGTAAGTGGCAAAATAAAAGTTGGCGGAAATTATCGTAAGTTCCTTTTTTAAAATTTCTCTGAAATTTAGGTCAAATATCTCGGAGGTTTTCTCCCAATCTATAAAGAGTTATGGGCCCCACGACCTATCGAATTGAAGGTCTATGAGTCTAGTTTCCAACGCATTAAACCGTTTGTTCATACGACTTCAGAATAGAGAGATATTTGCATTTTCGTGGGATTACGCAAGCAGGCACGTGAGGTGAGGCCCTAGGTCGGTGGAACTTTACATATATCTTCTTCTTCTTCTTCAAACTTTTTCTTAATTTTTAGCTAAGAACCAGAAAAAAAATAGAGAAACTCATTTCTAGGATTAACTAAGGTATAGATTTTCTCGACTTAAGTCCTTGACGAAAGTTGTTCTTCGCGTTGGGCTCATCATCGTGGTATAATTTGTTTTATCGATTTCGTAGCATATTACACTTTAGTGTTGGGACAGCAAGAGTTTGGATATATTTGAAGGTTTTGAGGCGTATTACGACCTTAAGATCGATGTAAGACCCTTATTTCATCGACTCTAGCTTTTATAAGCAGTAAATAGCAATTTGCGACGGAAATACATATTTTTTATCGTATTGTCATGGTATCTTTTATTTTTGTGTGTTGATTATGGTCCTACCTTGTTGTAGTATCGAGGGAGTTATGAGTAAAAGTCGTTAGGCCACGTGAATTCAGTGAAAAGGGTATGTTAAGGCTATTCCCTACTTACAACATGTTTCCTTAAAGCTTATGAGCAATGTAATTGGGTTGTTATCCTTGTTACACTTTGTAGCCATTATTGTTGATTGTTGGCTGCTCGAGTTGATAAAATCCTCCCTTGTCGGGATTCTTATTCAGTTAGTAGTGTCCTTATGTTGGACACGACTTAGAGACTATTTGTATAGGTTGCTTATAACTAAGTTGCTCACTTTTGGCGATTGGATTGTTATTGTTGCCTTTGGGGCTTTTGTGGTTTGCTGCAGGAATGTGATCTATGCCTAAAAGGGCTATGTTCTGCCTACAGGGATATATAGATGCCTAAAAGGGATATGAGTTGCCTACAGGGATATATTGATACCTAGAAGGGCTATGAGTTGCCTAAAGGGTTATATTGACGCCTAAGAAGGCTATGTGCTTCCTACAGGGCCATGTTGTTGCCTAAGAGGGTTATGAGTTGTTTATAAGGTATGTTGATGCCTAAGAGAGCTATGTGCTGCCTACAGGGCCATGTTGTTGCCTAAGAGGGTTATGAGTTGTTTATAAGCTATGTTGATGCCTAAGAGAGTTATGTGCTGCCTACGGGGTTATATTAATGCCTAAGAGGGCTATGTGACTTCCTACGGGGGTAGGGGACTACTGATAGGGGTATATAGGCTGATTGGCACCTTCCGGGCTTATGAGGGCTTGATTAGGTTGTTGTTTATTATTTTTGATAAGTTTAGATTTAGGAGCAGATCAGTATACTTATCTTATCCTTGATTTAATTATCAGATTATTCCAGTATATCAAGATACCTCCTCATAGTCTATTGCCTTTTATACTCTGTACATTATTTTGTACTGATGCCCCATTACCTTGGGGGCGTTGCATTCATGCATGCAGGTCCTGACAGACGACCGAGTAGACCTCATCATCAGCAGGACTGACTTTTATCAAGTTGGCTAGCCCCTTTCCTCCAGAGCTGCCAGAGTTGGGAGGTTTGTTACCTTTTGTTGTATATATCTTTATGGGTAGGCTGGGGCCCTGTCCCGCTAATCTTCACTACTCTTAGAGGCTTGCAGACTAGTGTGTGGGGTGTATAGCTACATTCTGGTCATACTGGCCTATGTTGTTGGTTTGTTGAAGTTTGTGAGCTGTTTGATGTATTGTATTGATATATACATGTTTTTAGTTTTGGTATAGATATCATGGTGGCCTGGCCCTATCAGGACTTCTATGCTAGTTGGCTATTTATTTATATGATCTCCTGGGAGTAGCTGTTTCTTTTATAGATCAGTTGACAGGAGCCTTGCCGGCTAAGGGCTTAGTTTTAAGCCAAGATATACTTGTTTGTTTTCTTGATTGCGTGTGGCTGTCATGCGCTAGTAGCAAATGGTTCAGCAGGGTAGGCTTGGGCCTGAGTTTTGGCATTAGGAGCCAATTGTGCCCCTCGAATTTGGGGCATGACAAATATAATATATTAATTTACTATTGGATTATCAGTTAACTCGTTAAAGAAAAACTTCAAATCATTAAAAACCGATAACTCAATAATTAAGAAAATCAAGATCATTATCACAACCGTTAAATCAACCCATTACTAATAAATCAATTATTATTATTTCGGTTCAAATTATCAATTTCAATTTGATTTTGACCCACATACTTCTAACATTTTGTCTTGTGTTGACTATTTACTAGGTGGATTTCGTATATTTTTATAAATTTATTTTTAGTAATATATTATTAAGTAATTTTTATTATATAGGAGTATATAAGATATTAGTATTGTTAGTGTTTTATTATGTTTTCTTAGCTATTATATTTCTTTATGATATTTCATTTTAACATGTTTTACTTGAGTCAAATATTATTTGTAAATAATTTTTCTATCCTTATAAGATAGGGGTAAGATTAGAAAGGGTAAGTCTTGATTCCTTTGCCCAATCCTGGTTATTATTTTTTCAAAACTTTACCCTCCTCCGCCCTATTAAGCCTTGTTAAATAAGTGTGCCTATCTTATCTATAAATTTGAGTTGTTAGAAGGATAAAAAACATATTTTTATTATGTAATTGTATTCTCAACACATTCTTCACGTATAAGATTAATTTTTTCTAGTCAAACACGTGTAAATTCGTTTTGATAATAGGTGATGGTGAAATCTAATCCCATATTATGTTAATGTGTATGGTCATCTCATCTAAAAATTTAAACTATTAGGTAACATGTCGTGTTTATACTCCCTTTCAAAAGAAATTCTCTATTTTTTCATTTGTTGTTTCTTAATTAAAAAAAAAACTATTTCGTCCGAATTTATTATTCGTGTTAGAGTAGCTTAAAACATTGACTTGAAAATCTTACTAATTAATAGTACTACTAGCTAGTTACTAAATAATTTTCCTATTAATTAAACACGTACTAAACTTTGTTGGTTTTCACTATAACTATGTATGCATTTATTGCTTAATGCCTTAATCCAACAACTCACAATTATAATTATCTTCCTTTGAGCATCTATAATTACGTTACGCTAGAGGTAATTTATAAAAAAAGTTGTGTGTATACTCTTATTTTTAGTATGTTTGTGATAAAAACAGGGACAATGATTTAGTTCATTGTACTCATAGTAACTATAGTGGATCTGTTTTATCTTATTTAAATTGTCCAATTTAAATTTCAAGCAAATTAAATTTTACCTTATCTTGTTCGACCGAAAGTTTGTCCATCTCAATTGTTATCCTTGGATAAGGTTGTTAACCATCCCCAATAAGTCTTATAAAGATCACATTGAGAATATGTTTTTGTTGTACTTGTATTAGATCTGTAAATAATATAAAAATAGTTGAAACTTGTATTTTTTTCATTTAAATTGTGAAGAGTTTAGGCTTGATTAATTTCTTCGATTTTCGACACTTGTATAGTACTCTTCATATTTATTTGTTATTTCGGCTTTCTTCAGCCGAATCAAATAAAGAAAGTTTTTCATATCTCTATTAACCAACGCGGTTCATGCTTAGAGATATAATTGAGTCAGAAATATTAATTAGCTCACTTTTAAGGGTTTGATTAGACACAAATTTTTAAAACAAATGTATGTATTTGAGTTTGACATGATTTGGTTGCAATTAGAAAAGAAAAGAAAAAAACAATATCCAAAATTGAATTTGAAAGGAAGACTTGTTTGAGGTCATATAAAAAGATAATATTTCAGTTCCTCAATCAACGGTTTATGTCCGATTGAAATAGCTAGAATGTAATAACCCAACGTTGAGAAATATTATAATATTAATGAGTTTGGTAGTGAAACTATAATAATAAACGGATCTTAAATTTACTTAAGTCTCAAAAACTAAGCTAATTTGTGAGGTGAGAATTGAAGTAACAACTCATACAAAGACACATGCAATGTACTGTAGGTATCTCAATTAAATTGGATTTAAATTTAAAACTAGTTTGAACAATATTTTAAATTCTAAATATGTTAATCTAAGTAAATATTAGGAAATTATACGCTCATATAGTCGAAACCTATGTAAAAAATATTGATCAAATTAATAAATAGCCAAAACTTGTTAGGCAAGTCAATTTATTGGTTTTTCGAACGAGAGCCACTTGACCTAGATGTAATTTTATCTTAAAGCTCAAATTTATATCGCATATTAAATAATATTGTATTTCAAATCAAATGAAATAGTAGTTGAAATAGGTGATGGGTGTAGATAGAAGTATAATTGATGGGGGTAGGGATATTCAAAAATTGAACCAAAAGTATTGATGACTCAAACGAAAAAGTGTTAGTATTATATAATAAGTATCACACTATCGGATTAATATTTTGTGAATGATTTAGAATTTTTAAATAGTGAGTTATTAGTTTAAAAGTAAATTGCCTAATTTTTATATTTAAATAATCGATAACCCACTAATTCTTGAAAAAGTGATTCAGAGGATTGCCATGCTTCAATCAGAGACCATAATCTGATAACAGTTTTCTACACTCAGGAATCTGGACTATGGACCGGTGGAGGACAATTTATATTTGGAATATATGTATTAATTTAATCGATAACTCGATTGATAACTATTTAATAATCACTAAATTCAATTGAATCAATCATATTTTATTAGTTTGATAGCCGTTTAGAACATATAAAAATCAATAATTGATAAGTTAAATAGTTAAAGCAAAAAATATCAAATTGAATTGAATGACCCTATAAATGCCCCTAGATTGATGTATTTTATTTGAACGAGAAGTATTTTTTGCAGTCTTGTTACTCAATTTAATTTTGATGCCAAAACAATGATTGAATAATTATACCAACAAATTTAGTTGACTCTCGAAATTTCAATTAAACAAAAGGAGTAATGCACAATAATAATGGACAAAAGAATGTTTGTATAACTTCGAGGGGAATTGATCTTGCATGAAGGACAAGAGCATCGAAATTGAGTTTCTTCTTGGCTATTGAACCAACCTTTCTTAAAAATTAAAAAAGCCCTATGATATGAGCTAACGTGGCTCGGAAGAAGGCTAGGAGAGATATCATACTTTCCTTTTATAGAATTTCTACTCGCGGTTGATTGAACTACCTTTCCTTTCAAACTAAACTATCACGAGTTTTAATTGTGGGTTTCCTAATTATCAGTTTCTTATATAATTATGGATTCTCAATATAAATAACGGGTTCAAGTAAAAGCAATTAGATTCTCGAGAACCCCCAACTGATACTATAGATTCACCTCTGGTGCAGACAGGGACAATGCCAGCATGCTCATCACGAATTCAAGAGAATCAAATAATTTTGACGTAAATTCTATATTGCTGTTGAATTCATTTAATATGTATAAATCTTTCATCAAAAACTTAACAAGTTAATCTATAATGAAAAATAATAATTCCATTTCTATAAACTTAAAATTCTAATTTCGATTTTAAGTACAAACAGCAAGTACGAGTAAATTTTTACCGAACCGGGGAAATACTTTTCAATAACGGCTACATTACTGCGACAAGCCGTACGGCCGTATCCTTTGGAGCCTCACGACTATCAACGGTAACTTTGCTTTTAAAATTTTATGAACGCAACGTTTAGTTTCACTTGCTATATATTTCTCCCCAAACAAACATTCTCTTCAATATTCTTCAGTATTTAGTTATTCAGTTGATTATAGTTTTCCGGCCACCGGAATATTCTATTCTTTCTCAATTCCTGCTAGTTTAACGACCACCGGAATATTCTGTTCTTTCTCATTTTCTAGCATTGCAATATGTCTAAATTATTTGGCATTGTTATCGTATTTATTCTCGTTTTAAATTCCGGTGAAGCACAAAATGCACCTTCTCAATCCCCAATTTCTTCTCCTTCTAAATCACCGGCGGTAAAATCACAAGCACCGGTTTCTTCCCCGACTAATTCACCAGCAGTAAAATCTCAAGCACCGGTTTCTTCTCCGGCTAGTTCGCCCTCGGCTCCTATAGTTAGCCCGTCTGCTGCGCCGGTACAGTCACCGAAAGCAGCTTCTCCAGTAGCCAGCATTTCACCAGCACTCACTCCGTCAATCAGTAGATCTGCTCCGGTTCCTTCTGTTGCAACTCCTCCGCCAGTATCAACTCCGGTGAGCACTCCGGCTTCTTCCCCGACGGCAGCGGATGTTCCGTCCAGTACTGAGACACCGTCAGTATCCCCAAGCATTCCTTCAAGTTCAGCAAGTCCGGCAGAATCTGTTAACGGACCAACTACGGCGCCGGCGAGTTTATCACCGGGAACTTCACCAGCACCGGTTGCTGATGATGTTTCCGCTGCAATTTCAGTATTCAAGGTGCCGATGGTTCTAAGTGGGCTTGCTATTTGGGCCGCACTTTCCATTTGAATGCATCCGGCCCAATAGTGCACGAAATTCCTATTATTGAGTCTTTTATCACATTTATTGTAATTTTTTTGACACTTTTATTCATTCAATGTCTTTATTTTTGTATTTTAATTTATTGATTATCATTTATAATAAATAATTGCAGTGAAATTTTAAATTCCATACTACCCATTGCTACCTGTCTAACCGAAGAACCGCATATCCTGACTTATTGCCAAATGTTTACTTCTTTCGTTATATTTAGACTTCTAATTTTATACAATATTGAATAGAGTATATCCCTTAAGTTATTTGCTCTTTAAGTACTTTATTCCCAACTTTTATTTTAGGTAAACACTAATCGTGATAATTAACTTGGCGGAAGTAAATATATTTTTAGTATTATAATGCATTTTCTCTTGTTTTTGAATTATAATAAGAGACATGGGAGAGCTACTAACCTGAATTATTTCTATCACCAATGAACCTGCAATTTTTTAATGATATGCATTTTTGTAAATTTTAACAAATTCAAATTATTGTGTGAAAAAGGCTTGTCATAAACCCTAACTAAATCATCTAGATTTATGGCCAAATTTTAACAAATCTCTAATATGATCATATCTTTAACGGATCACCAGAATTTAACCTTAAAATTATGATAGATTGTCACAATTTATTGTGCAAAAACTATGGCTAAAAGCAATTTTTTGCACATTTTATCTTATTTTACCGGAATCAAATTAATATTATTAATAATAAGATAATTATCCGCAAAAAAAAAAAAAACTTATTTTTTCGAATAGTTATTGAGCCAGTGATGGCACATTTTATCTTATTTTACTGGAATCAAATTAATACTATTAAATATTAATAATAAGATAATTATCCACAAAAAAAAACTTATTTTCTCGAATAGTTATTGAGCCCGTGATGACAGGAATAACACCACTAGTAAAACTCTAATTTGAGTCTTTATATAACACACAACACAATATATTAATAGAAGTTGTGAACTCTCATCTTTGTTTTTCAATCTTTGAAACTTATTGAGGTTAGTATATTAATTGCCGGTTTTTAATTAGTTTACTAATTATCTAATCTTTGTTTTTTCATTGATGATTTTGATTTAATTAGTATGAAAGCCATCCAAACTTGCAATCTGTTAACCTGTTACCTCAATAGCAGATCCTCCCCCGAATATGCACTAAGCACTAACTCAATTGATGGTTTTTATTAGTATGAAATATAGTTTGGTTTTAGGCTATCAATTTTATTGAATTGCTGGTTTTAGACTATCAAACATAATGCCTCTAATTATAGTTTGGTTTTAGACTATCAATTTAATTGAATTGCTGGTTTTAGACTGTCAATTCTATTGAATTTGCAGATTGTCATGGAGCCGTCAGAAGACACAATAATTGATATATTGCATCGGTTGCCTTCAAAATCCCTTGCGAGATTTAAATGTGTGTCTCGGATTTGGGGACAACATGTATCTGACTCTCGTTCTCAGAGACAATTGTGTACTCGTACTATAGGATTATTTTACCAACCTATAGGTACACAATCCCCAATTCATTTTTTCTTCACTTCATCAGAGAAGAAGAATATGGTTAAAGAAAATTTCGATGAGTCTGTAAATTTTCTACCTGACCATAGCCTATACATTATTGCATCGTCGATGGGGTTTCTCCTTTGTTGTGAGCAAGAACTATATCAGCAAAATTACTATGTTTATAATCCCGCCACAAGGCAATCCATTGCCCTTCCCCAAGCACCAACATGTGCTAAACATGTTGCAATTGGGTTTAATTGCAAGTTAGATGACCCAATTAATAGTGATATTGTCTCATTTACTATAGTTCGTTATGAGATACCTGCAGAATCAATGGTAACAATTGAAAGTTTCAGAAGAAATGTGTGGGTTAAGATAAACCTCGCACTTGAAATTCCTCGTATTAATTTTCATACCTCTGTTCACCACCCTTCAAACTGGCTAAAATCAGGAGGATCTGTTGATGGAGTGTTCTATTGGCTTGATTTTGGACCTCGAATCAACGTATATGATAGTGTCAATACGTGTTTTTGGTGCATCGATGTGCCTGATGGACTTGATTATCAACATAAGAGATGTTTAGGTGTATCGAGAGGAGTTCTCTGTTATGGAGGTACGAGTCGTGGACTCATGAATTTTGGAGACATGAGTGTTTGGCACCTGAAGAGCGGTGTGCGAGACAAGACAGCTATATGGGAGCAGTACACTACACTACACTAAGTGTTTGTATTCAAGTTTTCACTTGTCTTAGTAACTCGGGACTTTTAAAGAGTGGACGTATTCAATCTAATCGCGCTATGACATTTCACCCAGCTGAGCCGCTAATTCTTATTGTTTTAAATAACAAAAAAGGTGGTGCTGAGGTTCTGATGAGCTACGACTTGGACAAGTCTTGTTCAAAGTTAGTGTGTGATTTTGGCAATGGCGATAGCAAAACGCACACCAATTTAGTTCCTTATGAGTGGCATGAATGGCCACTTTTTCTTTAGGCATTTTGTTTTTTTGAACTCTTATGTTTTCTCAGATAACAGTTGATTTTATGTTGGTTTAATTATATTACTATATTGTTTCCATATTAGTATGTTTATGCAAATTTGTTGCTGTTATTGTGCCTTGTGTAACAACACATTTCTACTCATTTGAAACAATTGTAAGTTTATCTTCAGTCATCTATTCAAACGTGGAATAAAAGAGTTTACTCCCAACCATAGTAAACTCCATTCTCTAATCGTAAAGAAAGTATTTACTATTTCATCACAACATATTGTGGTCATGTACTAAAATGACAAACAGTCTGGTACACTACGCTTGCACTATGCGGGAACCAGTCCACAAAAATCTCTATTACAATAGTCATAACTACAGTAAAACATCACTAAATTAATATTCGATTAATTAATAATCTCTCTAAGATAATAATTTCTTTCGGTCTCGACTTGGGTCAATGGAAAAATTTACTCATTTCGATAAGATAATAAGATAATATATTTTTAGAAGACCCCTATATAAATATATGGTCCCATTAATATTATAAATTAATAATTCTTTCAAAGTACAAATATATCTAAGAAAATTGAAACATGATTCTATTATGTTCTGTTTTTTGTTAAAATTTAAATCTAGTTGAAGTTCATCTCTAACTTTTCTTATTGCATCCAAAAGTTTCGACGTTGTCTTTTCTAATTGCACCATAAAATTGTGAAGAGTTCTAGATGCAAGTGTTTCCTTACGCGTAACTGGTTTCAATGGTATTGTATCATCTTCAACTTTATCATCAACATTGTTTTTCATGTATTATTTTCACCCATTTTATTGTGGTAACGAGATCATTAATCATGACCTCAAGTTCATGAATGACGTTTTCACAAGTGGGTTCCTGAACAATTTTTTTGGTGTCGAAACACTCTATAAATTAATAAATATTAATTTATCGATTAAATAATACCTCTGTAAAATAATAATATTTGATGATCCCGCTTATATTAATTAAAAGAGGTTTTAGTGTATTACAATAGTCTTATCCTACATTTCTGCATGAAATTGTTTTCATCGAACTACAATTTTTAAATTTTTTTTAGCTAGAACTTGTCCCATGTGTGAGTGTTTTTGTAATGACTTTTTTCTCCATTTTCTCATTTGAAAGATTTATCATTTTCTATCAACAAGCAAATATTCAAACGCACAAAATCAACAAGTTGGTTGGCATATGAAGAAATTTGTGCACAAGGACAAACTTCTTTTCTTTCTATTATTACTTCCACTTAATTAGCATTTTAATTCTTGTTTTTTTAATTCGATATATACAAGAAAACGAAGACCAAATAAAGTTAGTTGTGTTGTACTGTATTTAGATTTTGGAGCAGAAGTGGAATTATAACAACTTCAGTTTAAAGGTAGTATTTGAGATAAAAAATAATTGCATATCTGTTCGAATCATACCTCGGATTAATGAATGATTTGGTCCGCTGCTATTTATGACCTTCCACAAGTATCAGGTAACGATGATAAAAAAACACCTAATATTTTTATCTCCACTTGAAATTGAGACCTCGGAATTTTTAACCACTTTATTTTCCACTAAATCACACCCCTGGACCATGGTGCCCACCCCAAATAAATATTATGATAAAACCATCATAGATGTTTATCCAATGGATATAGAGTGAAGCCTAAACTCATCACTAGCGTGACTGAACCCATCAAACACATAAATTGCATGGTCCAATCATTGATTGTAATGAAATTAACATTTATAGTGTATATATATCATTAAATCCATAGTAAAAATAAAAAATAAAAAAATTGATAATATAAGGTCCATGAATTGTAGTAATGGTGGAATCCAATGAGTTGTAGTAATTTAATACTAAATCACAATCTAAATAGCTGTGATAGTGTACGATATTAAACGCTACAAAAGCTGAAAGTGTTGCCAGAGAATCCTACCGGAAAATCTAATGAAGTCTCGTACAATATTTTCTAATGTTTTAATATTCTATTGGTTAAAATTTTCTTTGGGAAAAAATGTTTTAAAAAAGAGATCGAAAATGATATTATCCAACAAATTTCACAAATAATATTCTATATTAATTGTGTTTTCTGCACTCCAATCGTATTCATTCTCTCTTAATATTTATATAGATTATACACAAATACTTTTAGAATAATATAATTTGCTTATTTACATAACAAAAGAGAAATAAGAAATTCGTTTTTTTTTTTAAAAATTCTTTCGTACTGAATAACTTTTGTGGGCGCGGCTTACGTAATTATGTATCACTGACAGTCATGCTTTATACACGTGGTGGCCTTTTATTTGAACTCCATCTTTCAAGCCTTAGTTTCCTCCTCTTTTTCTGCTAGTATTTCATTTTAGTTTTAAAGATTTTTTATTTAAGAAGATAAATTCTTAAATCAATAAAGTAACTTTCTCTGTGAAAATATATATATAAAAGAATATCATAACTGATATCTCACGTTTAATGTCTCTTTAGTTTCTGTTAGAGATAACAAAATTAAATTCAACCCGGTCAATCTGTTTAAGTTTGGACTAGTTATTGATCTGCTCATTCATTAGCTCAATAATTACAATCCAACCCATGTTATATAGGGCTATAATGAAGAAAAATAATAATTTTATTAGGTACTTAAATAATTTAAAAGAACAAAAAAATAATTAAGCTTAGTAAAAATTGAGTTGTGTTCAGTCTTGACCCGTTATGTAACTCATTTCCTAACACGTTTTGACACAAGCAAATTTGAATTTGGTTAGGTCTTGATAAAATTGCTATCTTAACCCATTACACTCCACCCAAATTTGACCCAACCCGTCCAATTGTCATCCCTAATTTCTTCTACTTATCAAATATAAAAAAATAACTTTTTTAAAAGATCAATCAATTAAGTGCCTTCATACCAAACACACATAAAGAGAATAACATTACATACATCCCATTTTTTGTATTTTAACTAATCAATCAATCAGTAGAGGAGAAAATCAGTAGATTACAAGGTCAAAGATTAGCATATTTAACGCAGTGACATACTCAATCAGACCACCGTCCATTTTTTTCTTCTAAATTATTTAATTAAATTAGGAGAATAGTCCTATAAGGATTGTATATTTTTAACATATGGTCAAGTATTTGTTAAATTACTTTATGTTAGTAACATTTGTTTTTCTATTTTACGTACACACATTGGGCATCGAAATATAATGCTTTAAAAGGTGACTATTTAAGCGATATAAATGGTATGGTAAAGTAAATTGTAAGGTATAGAGTATAAATTGTAAGTTTCTACTTTTTCTTTTTTCTTTTTTCTTTTCGATATCTCTCAATATTTAAGAGATTAATTTTTTCACATGTATTTTCTTTTTACATGTTAATCATGCTAGTGTACTCAAGAATCACGATGACCTTTTTTTTTTTTTTTTACCTCAGGTAGAATAAAAGATAAAAAGAGAATTTTTAATTGGTGTGAAATTAGTGAAGTTTTGTTTCGTTAAGTCAATGAAGTTACTAAACACTCTTAAGAATAAAGTAGGAAAAATTCTTCAAGTAGGAATGGTATAACAATAACAAATATTCGATGAAATTCCACACGTAAGATATGAAAAAAGGATAAAAACGTTATTTTCGATAAATTACCATTGACTCAAATAAAACATAACAACAAGAAGAAAATAAAAATACAATATAGAATACAAAATAACACCAATAAATAATACGATAATTGAACCAAAAAATAGACATTTCATCTCTTTTAATATCAGCAAATAAAAGGTAAGGTAGAGTAACATAAACCAAAGACACTTAACTTTTTAAAGAAGTAGAAAAAAAATGTTTAGCATGAGCAATGGTCCAACACTTCAATATTAGCTTTCACGTAACCTCTTTTCTTTAATTTCAAGTAATGAGAGTATTTAATTCTAGAACTCCTTTACAGAAAATCAAATTCTAGTTTATGTTAGTTGCAACAAAACTTTTAAAGATGGGCTATGACTAGTCTACAATATGTAACTAGTATTATTTTTAATAAGTGAAATTATAAATTATTAGTACTTTATTTTACACATAATGATCACCTTCACGGAATCCCCACATGCATATTTGTTTGTTTGCGAAGAAAAGGGTGAAACCGAATCCGGAAAATATTAACCTTATAGAGAAAAAAAAAAGAATTCGGATAATATGGTAATGCTTTTGAGTAACTTTCACGTATAACAAATATAAAAATTATATTTGTACGTTATAACTATAGTTTGCATAATTACGCTTCATAGCAAATTTTATGTTTGCTATGGAACTTTTGATTTGTATAATTCGCTAAATACATTCAATTTTATACAATTGTTCAGTTTTGTATAAATTCATTTATACATTGTAATTTGTATAATAAGATCCGTATTTGTATAATTATAGGTGTATAAGACGAAAATATATGTATTTGTATTTGTATATACACTTTTCTCTCGCTTTATACAAATATAAACACATTTTATACATTTGTATAACGAATGGGTAATTGTATACCGAAAATGACTAATTGTATATCGAACTAGATGACAAAAAAATGGGATGTTTGCTTACAAATAAAATAAGCTATGACTATAACATTTAATTTGAATTAATAGTTTGTTATTTCATATATTTTTCCTGTTTTTCCATTTTAGTTTCTCCTGTACACTCACTAAATGTGGAAGAGAATCACTTTTTTTTATTTTTATCGTGATGTCTAAGCTAACTTTCATGTACATTAACTAATTTCACGAGATATCTGCCGAGAAGAGAACCACTTACCGTTGGAGTTAGAATGAAATATTTAACTCCAATGGAAAGATATATGAAGAGTACTTTTTTCTCGTTATTTTATAGCTCTGTTGCCCATAATATCAGGATATGTGAAAGCATGTTATGTGTGTAAAAATACATTATTACTATAAGGTTCGTACCTGGTCAATAAATTTGCAGTCACTTGAGATCTCACTTGCCCCAATAACAACTCCCACACTCCCACACACAGTCACAGGAATTCCTCTCTCTAACAACACCGACATGCAGCTTCCGTCGTCGGCCACTGTGGCTGCGGTGGTTCTCTCCGTAGTCTTCCTTATTTGTGCCACTGAAGCTCACAACATTACCCATATTCTAGCCAACCATTCACAGTTCTCCACTTTCAACCATTACTTAACAACTACACACCTCGCTGCTGAAATTAACCGCCGGCAAACTATCACTGTGTGTGTTGTAGATAATGCCGGAATGTCAGATCTACTCTCTAAACACCTATCTATCTACACTATAAAAAACGTTCTCTCTTTTCACGTGCTTCTCGATTACTTCGACGCGAAAAAGCTTCACCAGATTACTAACGGCACCGCACTTGCAGCCACAATGTTCCAAGCCACCGGCTCAGCTACCGGATCGTCTGGATTCGTAAACATTACTGATCTAAAAGGAGGTAAAGTCGGGCTCAGTCCGGCTGATTACAACGGCCCTCCTCCCGCCAAATTTGTTAAATCTATCGAGGAGATTCCTTACAACATCTCCGTTATTCAAATAAGTACGATTCTGCCCTCAGACGAAGCTGAAGCTCCGACTCCAGGACCAAGCCAAATGAATCTAACTTCTCTAATGTCAGCTAAAGGCTGCAAAGTTTTCGCCGAGACTCTTTTAGCTTCTCCGGCTGAAAAGACATTTGAGGACAATGTTGATGGTGGATTAACAATATTTTGTCCCGGAGATGATGCAATGAAGAAATTTTTGCCTAAATTTAAGAATTTAACAGCGGAAGGGAAACAATCACTGCTCGAGTATCACGGAATTCCTATATACCAATCGATTTCGAATTTGAAATCTAATAACGGAGATATGAACACATTAGCTACTGACGGAGCTAAGAAGTACGCTGTAGTTATTCAAAATGACGGTGAAGATGTTACTATAAAGACGAAAATTGTGACGGCGAAAATCACGGCGACTTTGGTTGATAAACTGCCATTAGCGATTTACTCGCTTGATAAGGTGTTATTACCCAAGGAGTTGTTCAAGGCTGCTCTTACTCCGGCGCCGGCCCCGGCACCGGAGGCCCGTGCTGAATCTCCTAAGCACTCCAAGTCACCACCGGCACCTGCATCGCCGGCTGATTCTCCAGCGGATTCCCCGGCGGATGGTCCCAACGGTGATGCTGATGATTTGACAGATAGCGGTGCTGTTAAGTACAACGCCGGAACATCACTTGCCGCCGTTTTCAGTTTATGGTTTGCCTTCAACTTGTTTATGTAGGTTTTTAATTGTATTTTCTTAGGTGTTTGAAAAAGAAGGTTCTGTTAGGTTTTTATTTTATTTTTTTCTTTGTTAATTTGGTCATCAAATTAAAGTTTGTAACTGTATTATTAATCTATTTCTATACTCCTGTCAGGCTTTGTGGTTTGCCTTTGTTTCTTTTTTTAAGTTTTTAGATTTACTTCTTCTTCTTTGATTCTCTTTCTGAAGTAGATTTGGAATTTTGATTAATGTAATATGAATCATCCTTGACGAGTGAACCATTAACTATTATATTTCCATGGCCATCTTAATTATACTCCCTCCCTCAATTTAAGTATTTTAATTTACCGTCTTAACAAGTATATGTTTCTTATGTTTGATAAGTTTTTCGAGTCTAACATTCTACTTAACAAGTTTAAGATGTCAAAATTTAAAATACTATACACAAATTTAATTTAAAATCACAAAAGTCAAAAATCTTTATTTATATCTTAAAATTTTGTATCCAATCATAAAAACCCGCTGTTATTAATGTACAATTGATTGACAAGCATTAAATAATATTTAAATTAAGTTATGCAAGAATTAAACTAGTATTTAAAGATGGGAATGTACAATTGATTGACAAGCATTAAATAATATTTAAATTAAGTTATGCAAGAATTAAACTAGTATTTAAAGATTGGAAAAGGGTCAAATATGCTCTTAACTATTTGAAAAGGTCTAGATATATCTCCGTTTAAAGTTTGGTTCACTCGTGCCCTCGCCGTCCAACTTTTCGTCTAGATATTCCCTTATGGGCGTTAAATGCCAAATGAAATTATCACGTCATTTTTACATTACCACGTAACATTTATATTAAAGGGAAAAGGGTCAAATATACCACTAAACTATTCGAAAAGGTCTAGATATACCCCTTTTAAATAAACTACCCGACCCATTTTATGCTGAATTTTTAGGTTATATCTAGACCTTTTCGAATAGTTTAGGGGTATATTTGACCCTTTTCCCTTTAATATAAATGTCACGTGGTAATGTAAAAATGACGTGGCAATTCCATTTGGCATTTAACATCCATAAGAGCATATCTAGACGAAAAGTTGGACGGCAAGGACACGAGTGAGACAAACTTTAAATGGGGATATATCTAAATCTTTTCGAATAGTTTAGGGGCATATTTGACCTTTTTCCCTTTAAAGATAAATATGTCCATTCAAAGTAAGTAATTCATGTATAACAATATGTTCGCTGTTAACCCTTGCATAAGTTCTCCATGTATCATTATTGACATAAATAAACATTTTTGGACCGTTATAACGTATCATTTTTTTCTTTCTTTAAATTGGTTATCGTGATTAAACAATTGCTAATAAACTAATTAACTGCTTCACAGCTACATTAACAGATCGATGACTTCTAAAATCGTTTTTGGGATTGGGGTTGCGAGAACCAAAAGAAATGAATATATAACATGTTTTTGTACTTTTTAATTGACTCACTGACGGGTAAATCTAGTGGGCGGAAGGTGTTCACCTAAACCTCTCATCAAAATATTACACAATATACATATAACTTAGATTTTATATCGTTATGTACATATATATACAAATTCTGAATCTCTTGAACAAGATGCAAAAGGTTAGCTCAGCGGTTCAAGACATTAAAATGCATCTCTAACATTCACGTATTTTCACAAAGTTGACAAGCCCCACTAACTGGAAGTTGCTGTACTACTACTAAACTAAATCGATCCTTTCTTGACAATGACTCCTATTTACTGCTCCTCCTTGGGGAGTCATCTAACCTTCAATTCTTTTTTTTCTTTTTCGTTCGGTATCTGGTATCTACACGACTAAATCCAAATTCAAGCCAAAAGTCTCATATTAAGGGGTAAAACGCTCCTTAACAAAGACGACTTCGTGAACAGGGGCTAGGGGGACTCGTACTTGAGACCTCTGTTTAAGGATGAGCGAGTACTTACCACTCCTCCACAATCCTTGTATTCATCTACAAATAATGGTAAAGCTCAAAATAAGTTCAACTCATCTAATAGTACTTTCGAGTAAATAACAGTACTAAAAAATTCCTTATTGAAATGTAAAAGAAAGCCATTGGCATTCTTGTAAAGCTTTGCTCTTTGCAAGTAAGTACTAATCTTAAGTTCTTTGTCCTTTTGTTAATTAAGTTGTGTATAAAGTTTCTTTGTGTTTTTTTTTAGTTTAAGTAATAGCAATTAACATTTATAAAATTTGAAGGATTTTGGCTCAAGTTTTCATGTCAACCTTAGGAAGTTATAACTTAAATATGATGAGATTTGAGTTTACTTTGTCTTATGCTTAAGAAAGATGTTATGTTATAATTTATTTTTAGTTGGTTTCAAAGTTGCCAATTGCAAGATGAGTCTTGTTCGACATTTAAATGTTTTACGTTTTGGATAGTGTGCTTTTGGTGTGGTTTTATTTGGCTTTATCTATTTTCGTTTACTATCATTTAAAGTTGATTATCTTACTAATCTCCTACTCTCTCTTTATTTGTATGAGCACATTGGGAGCAAAAAATGGAGTCTTGATTCAAGACTCTAGCAAGTTTCGAGTCTCATAGACTTGGTGCTACCATCATACCCGCACATCAAGTTTTCACTACATCTTAGACCACCAGAATAGCAACGAAAGCAAGCAAAACTCATTCGGGGTCGCTTATATGGCTGCCTATTATTATTATTTAGCGTTTATTTGTTTTAACTTGCTTATGTGCTTATGGATATGTGTTTATTTTTATTCAAAATAGTTAATAAGGGTTAGACGATTAGGTTATGACATCATTAATCTAGTTATTCACACATTGCTTATCACGTGTAGTAATAACTTTTAACTTCCAAACATACTGTATATTTTTTTAAAATAAAAGAGAAACATTTTATTTAACTTCAAGTTTGTTTTAAAAAGTTTTCCAAGTACACCCATTTAGTGGAGCAACAATCAATTTTTTTTGTTAAGTGAATGACCTTTTTATTTAGGCAGAATGGTCTGGTGGACCCTTGTACTTGTATCTGTTTGTATTGTGAACCCTTCTACTTACTCTTTTGTCATCTGGACCCCTGAACCCATCCAAACTCAACATTTTAAACACTTTATTTTATGTGGTATGGAGCGTGTTGCACAAACACGTACACGTTGGCCAAAAAGAAAATAATAATAATCCACGTATGATATTATATTCCACGTGGAAAATGACTCACCTTAAACTAAGAATAGTCCTAACTCCGGCGAAATTTTTCAAACCTTCGCGACTTTTACACTTCTCCTCTTCTCCTCTTCTCTTCTCCTCTCCGCGACGTTCGTCTGTGATTTTCCTCCAAACCTTCGCTCAGTTGAAGCTCAGTTCCACTCCAATTTTCGTTGTAAGTTCTTGCCTTTTGCGTTAGTTCTGATCTTTTTCATTTTCTCGCGCGTATCTGTTTGATTTTAGGGTCGATTTTCATTCGATTTTCTGAAATTTTTTGGGGATTTTACTTTGGTTTAGATGTAATATTAGTGTAATATGCTTTCTTAGTTGATGTATGACTTTGAGTGACTTCAATGGCATATTTCGTGAATTCGAGTAGATTCTAGGGTTTATTCGTAAAATCCCAATTTCAACTAAAATTAATATTTTATTTCTGGTCAATTGTCTTGGGTATTGATAGTGTTAGTTGAGCATTATTACAACAATTACAGTCATGGTAAGTTAATGGCTTTAACTGTTACAACAATTCATTATTTCCTTAAAAAAATTAGGGATTTTTGTGTTAC
>JAJOOE010017519.1:0-17314 GCA_036250405.1 Solanum raphanifolium
GATATCCTACTTGTTTTCTTTAAATAGTTTATCTCATTTAGTCTCAAATTTCTCTGCCTGTATTGGTTTTTATCCTTATTTGTTGGGATTCTGTGATAACGTTTCGTGTCAGACGTCACGTTCTTCATTTGTGTACCTCGAGTTGGGTGAATGGATCAAGACGTCAAGGTTTTAGATTTCATCTTGTGTCTGTAGTGCTTTCATTTTAAACCTTTTACCTGTGAGGATCGATTTTGTGTAGTTTTCTTCTGTCCGTTTTCTCTTTTATGTTTACTGTGTCTTTTAAGCTTTCTGTAACAGTTGATTTTCATAGGTTTGTTAATTTTTTCAAATAAATGCAGAATGATGTAGTGAGTCCTTTCTTTGTTGAGGTTGCTCATTAATGTGGTTTTCAAGTCCCCTATACTATGTGTGTGTTAGCTTATATTTTCCAAATTGAAAGTGAGTTGGGAAAGCACGTGAGAGTTGAAGTGTTGCAACATCTGATAGTTTAAATTTTTTCGAAGTAGCCGGTTTTTTTTTTTTTGTGAAAATGGGTTTGTTCATTTGGTTTATGAAGAAGTGAATCAGTAATGTTATTCTTATTTGAGTGTCGTTATCTTCATCGTCTTAGTCCGTTTTATTGATTATATTTGTGAACAAATGACTAATTATTCTCTTTGTTAACACTGGTAGTGTAAATCGAATATGAATCATGCTTAAACTAATCTTATAGTATTGCTCTTCATTAGCATACATGATATACTTGCCTGCTATCCAATTTCTTTTTTTTTTCTATTTTATTTTATGCTAAAGACGTGTTCGTACTGTATCTTATTCCCAATATATTATGACAATGCTTTCTTGGTTTATCTTATATATATATATATATATATATATTTGATGCCCATTAAATCATCATTTCCTCATTATTAATTGTATAAAATGTGGCAGCCCCCCTTTCTCTTTTCTCTTTAGTATACTAAACTCTATTCTTTTTTGTCGTTGCATGTGAAACTTGTCCGGGTCCTCACGGACCCTATCCTTGCATTTTTCTTTGGGCCATGGAGGCCCAATTCTATTTTATCCGAGTCAGCCTGTCATAAAAATCGACGAACAGGCTCCGAAGTTGAAAAATATGCGGCAGATTGGAAAATTGGAAAGATCGGGCCAAAGGCACGATTTAATACCAAGAATTGTATTTTGTTACTTTGGGTCTAAGCCCTTTGTCATTTTAATTGTTATTTATGTGTTAGTCTAGGACAGGTGAACGAATTGGGCCTAAGGCCCAAAGAGAAAATATTTTTAGCATATTAGAATAGGACAGGTACAAATGATTTGATGGGCCAAAGGCCCAAAACTGAAAGTAGGCCCAAATACTGGTCCAGGCGGACAGGAAAATCAAATTTGGCCCCAAATCTCTTTCCCTCTTTGCTTTATCGTGTTTGTTTACTTGCCGATATCTGCTACTTAATCTTAAGGTTTCGAACACTCAAACCTCCAGAAGACACCCATTTTGAAATAATCACTTAACTAAATTATTCGTCTCTTACTTGACTTAAAAAATAAATAATTTTACATAATACTTCACTTAAATAATATTACAATATTTTTCTACTTCTCCCTTAAAATGGTCTTAACTATAAAATAGTTCAGTTTTGCAATTCAAGCTAAGTTAAAATTATTTTGGCCAAATAATTAATTGCCTGATAATCGCGTATTAGCGGACATTTCGGGTGCTTTCAAACCCTTTCCGAAATGCTAATAAGAACCCTGAACCTCTTTCAAAGTTTTCATTAGACTTCTGTTTTAGTTTCTTGGAAACAACAATTTTCTTAATTGTACCTTAAAAATTAAGTGACGACTCTAAACCAATAGTCTAATTATACTTTTTAAATAAAACATGTACTTCAGTATTTGTCTAGTTCCCTTCAAATTTATTGTTGTAATATTATTTTTGACCTATATTATTTCTTCGATTTCAATATTACATGTTGTTTTCTGTAGTTATTGTATTATTTATTGTTGCTTCTATTCTCATTTTCATTGTTTTCCATATGATTTTTTTATCTTTGTGCTACATTTATTTATACACTTGTTTTTTAATATTTTCTTTTTTTATTTGAGAATCTATCAAAAATATCATATTTATTGTATATTAATTATTTTACTATAATCAGATAAAAAACAGCTTAAACTAGTATCTTGCCTCTTCTCACTGTCATGAAAATTTCCAGTCGGGCCCTTTTCACTACATGGAGAATTATTTTGACTAGTAGGGGAAAGGCTCCGACTACTAGTTGATTTTTTTATGTGCAACCAGTGTCCAGTTTTTAGTTGGATTCTCATTTTCAACTTGCAAAACATGCTGCCCAGAATTTTCAGCATCTTCAACATCAGATGTATTCAATATTTTTTGTCCTGAATCAACTCGCGGCGCATCAACCCCAACTCTTGGTGTTCCCCCTGTGTTTTTAGTTGCATTAGACATCAAATTCAGCCCAACTTCTTTTGATTGCACCTCATTAGTAGCAGCCTCTTGGTTATTGCAATCACCTTTGTTTTCGGTAGTTGTTTGAACACCAATATTGCTTCTATCAACATCCATTGAGTTTACACGATTTTGCTCGAAAGTGGAAGCAACCAATTGTCGATCTAAAGAAGTAGCTTTACTTTGATCGACATCTACAGTCTTTTTTTTTTTCATTTTATATCTCTCTCGCATCACCTTAATACTTTTCACTATCGGTAGTACCTTTTAAAGCACCTTCAATTGTATCATCAATTTGTTTGTTATTTTGATTTCCTTTCGAAATCAAACAACAACTATTTTCATCATGACCTTGGTGCTTACAATAATTGCAATACAAAGGTAGATTATCATAAACAATCTCTTGAAAAACCTTGATCAACTTATCAAATTTTCCATCCACAAACTGCAACCTTATACAATTTGGAAGCTTTTCCATTAGATCAAGTATAACATTGACCCTAGCCGTGCTAGGCCTTGACTTGATTTGAGTAGCTTTATCTATACTTATTGGTTTCCAACTACTGATGCTATAGACAACAAAGTAATCAGGAGATAAGTTCGGTAAAGAAATCCAAACCACAGCTAACGTCGTTTCCTCCTTGGGGTTATATCCAATGGACCATGGAAAAACCCTACATTGGTGCTCCTCTCCATTGTAGAGAAGATAATTAACTAAGTGAGATAAAGTTAATACATAATCTTCATATAGATCAAACCTCAACAAAATTTGTCTTGGAGCAAGTAAGCCAATTAAACAATTGCCCTTGGTACCAAGATGTTTCGGTAAAATTGACCTTAATACATTCAAATTTGGCGCACCATGGGATAATTTAAACAACACTGCTTGATGTAATCCCTCTTCGATCATAAAGTCTTGTCTTTCCTCCATTGAAAACGTGATAGTAGGTTCTCCATGAATTATTTCGATTGATTTTATAATTGTTTTTGAGTTAATTAGGACAGATTGTTTAGGATTTATAGAATTGGAATTGAAAAGGGTGGCGTATGTGGTGGTTTGGGGTGGTGGGGTGGGCTGGATAGCCTCGAAAGGAGGCTGTCCAGTGGCCGTAGCAGCCATGACTGCTGCCTGCTGACCTAGGGTTTGAAAAGTAGTCCCCGTAACGCTAGTTTGAAATATAACAACAATTAAAAGCCCTAACATATCTCTACAGAATAATACAGAATATAACAACAATTAAAAGCCCTAACAAATCTCTCTACAAACTCAAACATGCATAACCCAAACAAATCGCTACAAACTCAAACATGCATGACCCAAACAAATCTCGACAAACTCAAACATGCATGACCCAAACAAATCTCTACAAACTCAAACAAATAGATGATAAATAGATTCAGAAAAAATTCAGATTCACTCAAAAAACTTACAATTGGTTGAGGTTTGAGAGCTTACATTGAAAATTTACAGTGAATTGAGAGCTTACCGTGATTTGAGCTTGATTTATTGAGTGATTGAGAGCTCAATATCCTTCATCCCACCAAATTAGCAATTGAGCGATTTAAGAGTGACTTTCTTTCTTTGAAGTAAGGAAGTGAGGAAGTAAATAAGGAATTAAGGAAATAAGAATAAAATAATTTGAGTAATTAGCAATTTAAATGGCTGTTAGCGCCCAAATTAAGCAAATTGTTTTTTTTTTGCATTTGAGTAATAAATATTTAATATTCTAATGGTTTATAATTATTAAGGAAAGGAGAATAATAATTAAATATACTAAAATGGATGAGAAAATTTAAGGAAAATTTAAATGTAAGGAAAAGATGGTAATAAATATAGTTGGACAAATTATACTACTTTAATAAATAAATGAGTAAATCAAAGGATATAATAATTTTGTTGGGTAAATTTTAAATTTTTAAAAATATTAGTGGCGGTTCAAATCGTCGTAATTTAAGTCTGAACCGCCGCTACTAAAATATTTAAAATGACGTATTATAAACCGTCGTATTATTTTATATTTGTGGTGGTTCTTGGAAACCGCCGTAATTAAACCGCCGCAATATTTTCGTTTTTTTTTAGTGAGAGTTAATTATATTGGTGTAGCAACAAATTGTGTGCTTCAAAAACATCCAGCATAATCCCACAGGCCACAAGTGAAGTATGGAAGAGTTCGTAACCTTATCTTTATTTTGTGAAGGTATAAAGAGATTGTTTCTGATAAATTCTCGACTCAAGTGAAACATATAGATAAGGCATAATGATAAAATCCATTTGATGATGAAAAAGTAAATTCTTGAACGCTCATGTAGTCATTATTTTCGCTACTTCCATTCCAACTTTCACTACCTCCAATCCAAACTTGAGTATATCAATTATGCCACTGAAATTTTCCGATGAAGATGAGTCTTGAACTACGAGTATTTTATCTCCTAATTCATGTGAAAACTTCAAAGTCCCAAAACTTTCATTCCTATTTAAATCATTCCTACGCACCGACAAAATTACACTCTCCTTTATTAAAAGGTCTTATAAAGGAGAATGGATGGTAAAATAGAAATACCTTGCCTCCATATTATTATGAGTTTCGAAAAACAATTTCTTTCGTGACAACTTTTTTCTATAGACTCTTACTTACAAATACCAAGATATTCTAAGGACCACAAGCAGGGGCGGAGTTACCTTATAGAAAAGGAAATTAATGATGATATGTTGAAAAATTAATCCACGCGGTCGACGATTGATTGACTAGTAAGTGTTAAAGAATTTGGAATTATTAGTAACATAAGACAATATTATGGACAAAAAAAAAATCATATTTAACACAATTTGTAAATTTCTGACTCAAATGGCATGCGTTGTGTAAGGTCCACAAACACAAATAGATACTTGACTTTTTGTTTTTTCGAATTTACTCAGTATTCGATATCATAGGGATTTAAATTTATATCGAAAAGTTCGATAAAAGGGATTTATCTCATATTTTGTATTATTTTCTTATGAAACACCTTAATTATATGTTTCTATGCAAACTTTACCGAAAAAATCCGAAAATCTGAAAAAAGAAATCTGAGGTTTATTAGTTTGATTTGATTTATAAATTTAAAAATTCGACACAATGGTTTGGTTTGGTATTTGAAAAACCCGAACCAACCCGAGGTTGAAAAACCCGAAAAAATCCAAATTTTATTAGTTTGGTTTGGTTTATAAATTTAAAATTTTTACACAAATGGTTTGGTTTGATATTTAAAAAACCTAAACCAACCCGGTCTTGTACACCCCTAAAACAGGTTTCACAAATCGCATTTCAAATCACAATTATGTTCTTCCCACACTCTTAACACATCTAATCTTCACATTCACCTGTAGTCCCACCCACCCCAATCCTTTACCCCAATGTACATAACCCGAGAAAATAGGTTATTAAAAATTCACTTATTTTTCTAAATACCCAAACAGATAATCATTAAAAGTGGTCCATTGAATGTGGCTTGCTGCCTGTCTTGGCCCCTCTTCCACACACACATTTTTGTTATTGTTTTTTTCCTTATGGGAAAATTACATTTTTGTGTCAATCAAATAAAATTATAATAATATCAATTATTTAACCGATTTATTTATACTTCTTTTGTTTTTTCACAAATCCCAAGATGAGGATTACAAGCAGGGGCAGAGCTAGCTTAGAGAAAGTAGAATTAATGATGATATATTGATCGAGTCAAATATGAAAAATTAATTCACGCAGACGATGATCGACAAGTTGGCAAGCAAGTGTTGAAAAAATATGCACTAAATAGTACGATAGACAATATTATGGAAAAAATGGTCACAATTATATTTAAAAGCATACTGTAAAGTCTAGTACGAGTCCTCTTCTGACTCAATGTGTGTTGTAAGGTCCACATGAATACAGACTTGACTAAAGCAAGTGTATGTTAATTGAATTTGAATCTAAACATAATTCTTCTTCAAAAGATTTAGCAAAATGATCGAATTGTGGTGAGATGAATATATGATCTCAAGTATTCATAATTAGAGGTTTTAAATTTAAGTTTTGAGTATCATAAAAATATTCTATTAGGAAGCGCTTCTCTTTTAAATAAGACTTATGTGACATGAATTTCAATTAATTTGCACTCTAATACAAATATCAAATATTGAACGAGAAATCCAAAGAAAGCAGTACTCTTAAGAGATCGTTTGGTAGGGTAAGAGATAATAATCTTGGGATAATTAAAATGTAAAATATCTTACGGTTGATTAAAGGTATAAGTTAATTCCCACCATTATAGCGAGATAGCGAATCTCATTGGATATCTCAATCCATAGAATAACTTTATCTCTATTCCATCTCCAATACACGACACAAAGCCAAACTAATCCAAATTTCAATATGAATATCAAACGCTAAATGAAAATCAAAATAAAATAGTGCTTGAGGAGAAGAGAGTAAGACTTAGGTCGTCTAATACTTGGAAAGAGTTAATTCAACAAATTTTGTGCTTCAAAAACATCCAGCGTAATTCCACAAGTGAAGTATGGAAGAGTAAGTAACCTTATCTTTATTTTGTGAAGATATAGAGAAATTGTTTCGGATAAATCCTCGACTCAAGAGAAAGACACAGTAATAAAATCCATTTGATGATGAAAAAGTCAATTCTTCAATGCTCATGTAGTCATTATTGTCAGTACTTCCATTCCAACTTTCACTAACTTCAATCCAAACTTGAGTGTATCATTTTTCTCCGATGATGATGATGAGTCTTGAACTACGAGTATTTTATCTCCTAATTCATATGAATACTTCAAAGTCCCAAAACTTTCCTTCCTATTTGAATCATCCCTACGCACTGACAAATTACACTCTCCTTTCTTAAAAGGTCTTTCTATAGTGAGGTTTAACTCGCCAACATACTTGTCATCTGAGTAACTCCTTTTACAAAACAACTCAATAACAGCACCAACATACCCTCGTATGATATCTTTCTCGGGCACGAAGAAGCAAAACCTAGTATTCCAATCAGGATTCGTCTTGTTCACAAGATCAACTTCCGTGCGCATGCTCTTTCCTGCTATTGAAACCTTCGCGTAAACTTTCATTTCCCCAAAGGTTCGAACATCTATAAGGTCTCTAGCAGAATGGATGGTAAAATAGAAATACCTTGCCTCCATATTATTATGAGTTTCGAAAACCAATTTCTTTTTTTCTATTCTTTTCTTTTTAGATACTGCATGATTAACCTTACTCATCTATTTATAGACCCTTACTTACAAATCCCAAGATAGTCCGTTATGATATGTTGATCCAGTCAATGTCGACGATTGATTGACTCAGGGGCGGCTAAACGTAATTTGGGGCCTGAAGCGAAATTTCAATTCGAGGCCTAAAATATAAACAAACTTTGTATATATATTTATTCAAATTTTATTTCTATAAGTAATAAGTTGACAAATATTGAATAAAGATAAGAGTTAGAACTATAGAATCTAAAAAAGTTGATGACTTGGTATACCCCATTTTAATATGCATTTTGTCCAACACTTTTCACTATTAATTTTTATTTTTAACAAAGTACAAAGGATGTTCAAGTAGGTAAAATAATATATTTTAAAAATATTATACTTTTAATCATAAATAATTAATTTTTTCTATAAAATTTTTAATACGTAATTTATTCTTGATAAAAATTTGGGGCTTAAGGCGTAAGCCTTATTTTATAAAGCATAGAGCCGCTCTAGATTGACTAGTAAGTGTTAAAGAATTTGGAATTATTAGTAACATAAGACAATACTATGGACAAAAAAAAAATCATATTTAACACAATTTGTAAATTTCTGACTCAATGGCATGTGTTGTGTAAGGTCCACAAAAACAAATAGATACTTAGACTTTTTGTTTTTTCGAATTTACTCAGTATTCGATATCATAGGGGTTTGAATTTATATCGAAAAGTTTCACATGTAGAAGAAAGAAAATAATGAAGAAAATGTAGTAGTTAATAAGAAAAGTAGTGTAAAGTCTAAAAAAAATAATAACAATAAAACAATGTGATAATCAAAATACAATAAACAACATATGACAGAGATTTCAAGGGTACGACTAGTATAATGACAGGCACTACCAAGTCTAAATCTTCACAAGACAAGACAACCCTTTAATTTATCCTAATACGCGGCCTCCACTACTCTATCCTATCTTAAATCATGTCTTCAATAATATGAAGTTACATCATTTCCTGTTTAATTATCTCTCCAAAAGACTTCTATATTAATATATTGTCTCAAGACGTTAAAAACATGCGTATTTTAAGTAAACCATAAAAAGACTAGGTTGGTTTGATCAGTTTATAAGTTCACTCAAAACATCATGAAATTAACCACACTTATCCCTCTCTAAAAATAAATCATAACAAATTAACCACACAAAACTTTTCTAGACACTGCTGGGGTTTTAAAGTTAAATGAATTGACAATTCTAAAAATTTGTCCTAAATTTTCTATCTTACTTGGATTTAACAATATGGAGAATCGAATATTCACCGATAAAGTTAAATTTTAGATAGCTATAATCAATTGAGATACGAAGATTCTCAAAAAAAATAAATGCAATTCATGTTGAGTATAATTATTTTTAATCTTTTCTTGATATAATAAAAATAATAAATAAAAGAAATAAATATATTTTAAAAATAGTGGACAAAGAAAATTAAATGGAAGGGATAATAAAATAATTTCAACAATAAATAAGAAAGACTGAAACTTACATATAAATCGCATTCGCTGAATCCGTTTTATGCTTTATTTCTCAGCCCTTTCTATTTAGGCATCTAAAAAGGGTTTTTTAAGTTTTTAACATCATGACCTTTTTTTAAAAAACAAAAAATAAGATTGTGGATCGATAAGAAAAATAGGGTAGGGGATTAACAATCTGGAGAATCGAACATTCACCGATAAAGTTAAATTTTAGGTGGTAATCAATTGAGATATGAAGATTCTCAAAAAAAATAAGCAAATAATATTGAATATAAAATGGAAAAAATAATTATATTTTCTTGATATGATAAAGTAAGGAAATAAATATATTTTAAAAATAGTGGACAAATAAAATTAATAGAAGAGATAATATAATAATTTCAACAATAAATAAGAACAGATTGAAACTTATACATAAATCGCACTCGCCAATGCGTTTTATGCCTTATTTTCTCAGCTCTTTCTATTTAGGCATCTAAGAAGGGTTTTTCAAGTTTTCAACGCTATGACCTTTTTTTAAAAGACAAAATCTAAAATTGTGGGTCGAGAAAAGAAAAATAGGGGAGGGGATTAACAATGTGGAGAATCGAACATTCACTGATAAAGTTAAATTTTAACTTAAACGAAAGAGGTAATAATGTAATTTCAACAATAAATAAGAAGACACTGAAACTTATACATAAATCGCATTCGACGAATGCGTTTTATGCCTTATTTTCTCAACTCTTTCTATTTAGTCATCTAAGAAGGGTTGTTCAAGTTTTCAACAACATGAAATTTTTTTCAACATAATTTGGGGCCTGAAGCGAAATTTCAATTCAAAGCCTAAAATATAAACAAACGTCGTATATATATTTATTCAAATTTTATTTCTATAAGTAATAAGTTGACAAATATTGAATAAAGATAAGAGTTAGAACTATAGAATCTAAAGAAGTTGATGACTTGGTATACCCCATTTTAATATACTTGAAACAAAAATTTAAAAACAAATAAAAAAAAATTTGTAATGCACGCTGTCCAACACTTTTCACTATTAATTCTTATTTTTAACAAAGTACAAAGGATGTTCAAGTAGGTAAAATAATATATTTTTAAAATATTATACTTTTAATCATAAATAATTAATTTTTTCTATAAAATTTTTAACACGTAATTTATTCTTGATAAAAGTTTGAGGCGTAAGGCGTAAGCCTTATTTTATAAAGCATAGAGCCGCCCTAGATTGACTAGTAAGTGTTAAAGAATTTGGAATTATTAGTAACATAAGACAATATTATGGACAAAAAAAAAATCATATTTAACACAATTTGTAAATTTCTGACTCAATGGCATGTGTTGTGTAAGGTCCACAAGCACATATAGATACTTGACTTTTTGTTTTTTCGAATTTACTCATTATTCGATATCATAGGGATTTGAATTTATATCGAAAAGTTCTACATGTAGAAGAAAGAAAATAATGGGGAAAACGTAGCAGTTAATAAGAAAAGCAGTGTCAAGTCTTAAAAAAATTATGGATTAATTAACAATCTGGAGAATCAAACATTCACTGATAAAGTTGAATTTTAACTTAAACGGAAGGGGTAATAATGTAATTTCAACAATAAATAAGAAGAGACTGAAATTTTACATAAATCTCATTTGTCGAATGCGTTTTATGCCTTATTTTCTTAGCTCTTTCAATTTAGGCATCAAAGAAGGATTTTCCAAGTTTTCAACGCCATGACCTTTTTTTAAAAGTCAAAAATAAAATTGTGGGTTGAGAAAATAAAAATAGGGGAGGGGATTAAAATTGTGGAGAATCAAATATTCACCGATAAAGTTGAATTATAACTTAAACGGAAGGGGTAATAATGCAATTTCAATAATAAATAAGAAGAGACTGAAATTTGTACATAAAGCGCATTCATCTTATATTCTCAGCTCTTTTTATTTAGGCATCTAAGAAGGGGTTTTCAAGTTATTAACGCCATGACTTTTTTTTTAAAAGATAAAAAATAAAATTGTGGGTCGAGAAAAGAAAAATAAGGGATGGGATTAACAATCTGGAAAATCGAACATTCACTGATAAAGTTGAATTTTAATTTAAACGGAAGGGGTAATAATGTAATTTCAACAATAAATAAGAGGAGACTGAAATTTGTACATAAATCGCATTCGTCAAATGTGTTTTATGTCTTATTTTATCGGCTCTTTCAATTTAGGCATCTAAGAAGGGTTTTCTATGTTTTCAATGCCATGACCATTTTTTAAAAGTCAAAAAATAAAATTGTGAGTCGAGAAAATAAAAATAGGGGAGGGGATTAAAATTGTGGAGAATCAAATATTCACCGATAAAATTGAAGTTTAACTTAAACGGAAGGAGTAATAATGTAAATTCAACAATAAATAAGAAGAGATTGAAATTTGTACATAAATCGCATTCGTTGAATGCATTTTATACTTATTTTCTCAGCTCTTTCTTTAGGCATTTAAGAAGGGTTTTTCAAGTTTTCAATGCAATGACCTTTTTTAAAAGACAAAAAATAAAATTGTGGATCGAGAAAAGAAATATAAGGGATGGGATTAACAATCTGGAGAATCGGACATTCACCGATAAAGTTGAATTTTAACTTAAACGGAAGGGGTAATAATGTAATTTTAACAATAAATAAGAAGATACTGAAATTTGTACATAAATCGCATTCGCCGAATGCGTTTTATGCCTTATTTTCTCAGTTCTTTCAATTTTGGCATCAAAAAAGGGCTTTCCAATTTTTCAACGCCATGACTTTTTAAAAAAGTCAAAAAATAAAATTAAGGGTCGAGAAAAGAAAAATAAGGGAGGAGATTAAAATTGTGGAGAATCGAATATTCATCGATAAAATTTTTACTTAATTAATTATGATTAAGTAATATAAATTTTACTTTGATTTATTAATTATTATAATTAAAATGTGTAAACGCCATGTATACATAAATATTTACCCCACTTACAAATATAGATGCATTTATCTAATTTAAACAATCTGAGGGTGGGGAGTAAAATTAATGCTTTAATAAGGATGACACTTTAGCCTAAATATCTTCTTGTATTATATTAGTTGTTCACGATCCAATTTAGCACAATTGCAAACTTTATTTTATTTTGCACATCTAGTATAATCGTACACTTCTAATTCAATGCTAAGGTCCACCTGAATAAATTTTTAATTTTTAGAGAAAATTGTTCCAATATTTTATTTTCGTATTAGAACTCTTAATTTTTAACGGAATTTGTACATGAGACCTCTAAATAAAAATAAATAAATATTTATCATTCTACGAATCCTTATTGGTACGGGCGAATGGAGACGTGACTTATAAACAAGAGAAGAAAGAAAGACTCAAGTTGTAATTCATACAGTACTTGAAAATTAAAAACTAGCTACAATTTGTTGCATTTTTCTTGTTACAATTCGGAATTTGTTCATGTTGCAACTGTTGCTTCGTGAAACATGCACTTGTATGTGCAATTCACTTGAAATATGTACATTAGCACGATAGATATTTTTGTATCCTCAATAAGAGGTTTCAGATTCGAGCCTAATTAACATGTAGTTGTTTTTGAAAAGGATTGTTTAAACCCCAAAAGTGAAACTTTCTGACTAGGGGTATCTAGGAGGGGTTGATCCGAACACCCTCGATAAATAATTACATTGTATATATAAGATATATTTTTTAATTTTTTTTTACTGTATATATAAATTTTGAATCTCATGGATACACGACTAGAGGTTCATATATATAGTAGTTTAGGGAATTTAAAACTCGCTTGTAAAGTTTCAAGTTCAAATCTCGCACTAATTCCCAACGTGAATCTAAATTAGGATTAGTTGGATCTCAAGGGAGTCCAAACATCAAGCGGAAAAAACAAGAAGAGATTTCCAAGTATATAAAGAAAAAGTTATTTCTTTTCTTACTTTAATATAGATATTACAATAAATTTCGGAGTGAACACTTTAAAATTGTACATTCAAATTAAATTATTATAAGCTACATTCTTTACTGCTACCAATTTTAGTTATATATTTGAGTCAACAAATTTTAAGGTAAAAGGAAAATGGTAATTTTGAAAGTGTGCGATTAGTGAGAATTTTGAAAGAATAAATCAAATAAAAAAATAAAGAAAAAAAGATACTTAATTAGATACCAAAGGAGACCCAGACCTGCTCATCCACATGTGAAGAGAAGCAAATACTTAATTAGAATACAAGAGGGGACGTCATACGTGCTCATTCACATGAGAAGGGACTCTAATACTTAATTTGAACACAAGAGGGGACATCAAACCTGCTCATATCTACGTGAAAAGGGATCCAAAATATACTTAATTAAAACGCAAGAAGAGAATCAGAGCTACTTATCCACATGAAAGAGGACTCGATTTTAACAGAAATTTTACCTTGTGCTTGTATGATATTCATCTCTGGCACGATGAATTCTAACGTCTTGTTCCACTCAGGATTTATGTTGTTCACAACATCCGGTTTTGTACACTTACTCTTTCCTGCTATTGAAACCTTTGCATAAACTTTCATTTCTCCAAATTTTCGAACATTTATAAGGTTACTAGCAAACTTTATGAGTTTCAACAAGCAAACTTTTTTATAATTTATCAATTTATAAAAACTTTTTTATAAGTTTCAACAAGAAAACTTTATGAGTTTCAACAAGCAAACTTTTTTGTAACAAACTTGTTTCTACTCTTTGTAAAAATTGAATGACTTAATATATCAATTTATAAAAACTCCAAAATGAGGACCACAAAACCTAGATAGATATTAATGGTATTTTGGTTGATCGAGTAAACGTTGAAAATTATTATTCCACGCGGTCCATGGATGAAGATACATTGACAAGTCAGTGATTAAGTAAATAAAAATATGTTATATTCTTAATAGTTTAAACTTTAAAATAAAAATTAATATGGTATCAAAACAGGAAAATGAATTCAATTTCACAATCATCCAAAAGATAAAAATATTTGTTCGCATGTTTAACTCATAAAAAAAATAAAAAAAACTAAACTCACATGTAAGAGACAAATTGTGTTGAGATATATAATTGAATAAATGCTTTATTTTTTAAAATGAAATCATCACATACTTCAATAACGCGTTTATACTTTCATTTCCATATAATTAAATTTGTCATATGTACTCTTTGCATGAGCTGTAATTAGGTCCACTTGTATAGGGACTTGACTGGTAAATGTGTGTGAATTTCATCGATCACAATTGTGTCTTAACACATACATTCTTTTACTACTAGAAGATTTAATGTATTTAATCAGATATAATTATTTATGAATATGATTATTCAATTGTAAAATATAAAGTATAGAAAGGAAGCCATTTGGGTTTTCAAGAAAAGTTAGAGGGAACAATTTAAGAGTGGCGTATCTAAGATTTTAACTGGAAAGATTTGGATTTTTTAAAAAAAAAGTAGCATTAAATTTATAATTATATTTTTAAAATTATGGGCTAATTAGATCTAATATCTATTAATATTTTAACGACTATTCACGTAAAAATCTACATTTACACTATACAACTGCCCAACAAAAACCATAACAATAAATAATTTATTAAATCTTATGTTTTTAAAATCAATTTTAACCAATATATTTAATATGTACAGTCAATGTATATTTTAATTATGCATTTATTATGTACTAGTTGTTATGAATTGAGAATACATCAGCAACAACAAATATTTTATTATGGCTAAGCGGTTAATTTTTTTTGGAAAAAAAGGCAAATATACTCCGAATTATCGTAAATAGTATGCAGATATCCTCCATTATACTTTTGAGACATTGGTGTCCCTACCGTTCAAAAACTAGAGCATATAAATCCTTTATACTAACGGACAATTCTTATCCACTAATCCGACATATATTAAATATTGGACTGACGAATAAAATTGCGCCACTTGTCCCTATTTAGTCTTCCATTAGAGTGAATTATTATTATTTTCATATGTAGCATCTACACAATTAAAAATACATTCTCAAAATGTAGAACCATCAGGTGATATTTGACATGAAGCTTTATAAATCAAATAGAAAGAAGCTTGTTTGCTCTTCTTTAAACAATCATCATTAGCACCAGTGCAAATATTATAGCCAATATCAACTGTACATTCATCCCCTTCAACTCTCCCAATCATAAATCCATCATCTGCATTTGTTTAACAAATATATCAGAGTCAAACCTTTTTATAACAATATCGTTCGTCTTATTAAAAACATATATTATAGCATAATATAAAAAGTAGTTTCAAGAAACCACTAATAATTGTAGTTGTTATTAGTGAAACCGAATTAGATTAACTCAATATTTTAAAACTAAAAATATTTCACGACACTTCTTATATCAATATATGAAAAAAAAAATTAATTATGTCAACATGTGTGTCGATCGGATTCTTTAAAAGTAGAGTATTTTTAGAAAATCTAACACGAATAGAACATCGAAAGTGAAAAGTCTATGCAACTCAGAATAACAAATAATTTGGGATGGAAAGAGTAATTGTATGTACCTGATATAAAAGATATAAGGATGGCAACAAAGAGTATGTTGATGAGTTTTGCCATTTTGAAAATTTGTCAATTAAATTTACAAAACTTTTTTCTAGGATCCTTAAAATATATACTATGTCATTGGACAAGAAGATGTTGAAATTTTGGTATATTAATTATTAACTTAATTATATTACCAATTATGTAAGTGTAAAATGATTTCTTATATTACTCATTTAATAATGGGGAACTTTCACATATAGCCACTCAAAAATAGCCTAATTACTCTCCATAGCTATAGTTTGATAATTACAATTCCTAGCTACATGTTATATGGAGGAGAAAGGTGAGCGAGACTGGGAGAGAGAGGAGAGAGAGGGGGCAAAGAGTGGGAGAAAGGTGAATTGTATATGTATATAGGTTAGATAATTGTATACTATTCATATATATTTGTATATATGGCAAGCGAGATTGGGAGAGGGAGGATAGAGGCAAGCGAGATTGAGAGAGGGAGGAGAGAGGCGAGCGAGAGAGGGTAGAGAGTGGGAGAGAGGTGAATTGTATATTTATAAAGGTTAGATAATTGTATATTATACATATGTATTTGTATATTCTAGTGAATTATACATATACAAACGTGGCTAATTATACAAACTCAAAGTCAGCTCGCGTAATTAATGTATAATGTTAGTCGTGAGTGGTAATTATAGCAAACTATAGCTATGATGAGTAACTAAATAGTATAAGTTTGCTTAACCGCGTAATTTTCCCTTTAATAATTTACTAGTATAAGAATTCACAAATTATTTGACATAATTATTTTTCCAAACAAAGAAGGGCGAGTATTTGTTTTGTATTTTTGTTAATAGTATATATATAATCCACTCATCCATTTTTTTTCTAAATTTTAATTAATTCATTCATTTTAATAATTTGTTCATGTATCTATTAATTAAAATTTGTGTTTTCTTTATTAGGTATATATATAACATATCAAATTAGGAAAAAAATCATGGATCAATCTAAGCTATATACAATTCAATTTATAGATGAACTGAATTGGATGTATTAAAATAATCGAATTACTAGATCCGTCCAAATTTAAATAAATTACAAAAATTATTTTTATGAATTAATTTTGTTATCCCTAACCATAGCCAAAAAATATTGTCCATAAGGCTGTCTGTTGCACTTGTTGGACACTTGCTCTTTTTCTTTTTTTTTTCTTTGATATATGTATTATTTTATTACTAATAAAAAAAACAAATAATAGTCCAAATATCTGGTCAACTTATTTTGTAATGTCCCTAAACTAAAACCATAAATAAGTATTTAACATAAAGTAGGTGGCTTACAAGTCATTTATATCATAATCTGATTAATTAGTCATTATATGAATCTATATTACTATATAAGAAGAGTGAATAAAATTCACTCTTCTTTTGACACATGACACCAAAAAAAAGGAGAGGGTTGAACATAAGTGTCAAGGTGAGGGTATTTTGGGTATTTCAAAATACCCTCACATTCACACTTATCTACTAAA